>CM068833.1:110473991-110621491 GCA_028554795.2 Sinohyriopsis cumingii
ATTGGATCTCACCAATATCTGCTTGAGATCGAGTAGCTCGGCCAACGTGGGTATATCAGAAAGCTTGACATTAGATCCGCGTGGGTTGCTGGTTTGAAACTGGATTTTTCCAGAGTTCTTCCTCCACCAGATATTCCGGTGGTTATGTATAGCCTATCATGTGCTGAAAATACCCTTAAACACACACAAACTAACCAAGTTTTTGGATGAAAACCCACCATTTGTACCAGAGCGAAAATTTTAGACTTTCTAGAAGGTGTATTGTCATAGTGTTAAAGTCATATTTTAATAATGATTTCTCTTTACCATTATATTGTATTTTAAATACCTTCAAAGGAATCATAACACTTTATGCTTTTTATTTATTTTATTAATTCCCAACATACATAAACAGGAATGTGTTGACGTGCTAGTATACACGCATGGTCTCTCTCTCTCAGTTTTAAATGAACTGAAATATACACCTGTATGCATTTTTACACATGTCATAGTGTTTGAAATTCTAAACTCGCTTGGCATTTTCATCCTTTGGATAATCCATAATCTACGCTGTGCCACAGATAATCACTAACATAAAATATAGTTCTACTAAAAATGGAGTAGAAGTCCTTAGTTAAGTTAGTCAGTTGGGTCGAAGGAACTAAACTTACGCGAGATGATACAATAGATCACTCCTCCTACCGAATCGCGAAACATGACGACCTGTGAATCTCCGACAAACATTTGGCAAATAAATATGTTTCAGTGTCGGTGATATGTTTATTAAAATACATTTATCATTCTTAATAATATAAAATTACAATGTTGCATAAATTATATTGCAGCCGATACTATTTTACTTGTATTTCAGGTTCGTATAGTAATAACAAGAGTTTAATATCAGTAAATAATGAAAGTCAGTATTAAAGTGGTGAAAATCAGTTTTAAAACGACTAGGGAAAACATTGATGTAAAAGAAAATTCACTCAAGAAAATATAATTCATTTATTATACAGGCTTATCTTACTTTAAATGATTTATTTTTACAACTAAATCGTAAACAGTTACTGTTAAACGTTTATATAATTTTATAATTCTAATCTGTTGGTGAGATTAAATTTTGATTAGTGATGTATTTCTTTATTATTAATTACAATTTCCATCCTCCACCCAGTTCAAATGACTGAATGAAAAGAATCACTCAAGTAGTCTGTAAGATGGAGGCGATGAAGCATTATTTTTAACGGACAAACCAACATTAAAGAGTAACATTTTCAAACTTTGTAATAATGCAAATAGATGTTCAGGTTTTTTTTAAAGAAGAACAAATACACACAAAAAACAGAGTTAGGAGGTTCTCGACCCATATCCTAGCCACATATTTTTTAAATTTTTTTCAATTTCCATTTTTTTATTTTATCTTCAAGTTATCGACGTGACGCGCTTTTCTACACTTTTTTGCGAAAACAAATTCTAGAGGTGTGTATAATTTTCTGGTCGAACAACATGATTCACAAGCAGCGATATGTCAGTTATATGCTAGTAAATGGTCTTAATTTCTTGGTGTGAAACATTCAGTCACATTCTTGTTAAAGCAAAAACCGGTCTCAACTTTATAATGCAGTTCGAGAAAGAGAAAAACATATTTTTGACGGTCAGAGTTTGACCCCGAGTAGTTGACATCATATGGCTTAAACCGTGTCGTTCCGATGAATTTTATTTACACTGCTCAACAATTACATCCGAACGACCAACAAAAAGTCCTTGACAAACTAGTAATCTAAGAAAGCACAATAACAGTTATCAACTAACACGAACAACGAGCATTGGTATCCGATCTTTTCTATTTAAAATGTATGTTTTCCCAGAGAGTTCTACTTATGAGATACATTATAGTATAGCTATGGTGGTGGGGGTGTTTAGTTTTTTTTCTGAATAAGCGCGGAATCGTATTATTAGGGGAAACGTAAACGAAAAAATTATTAAACTTTTTGAAAGACCAAACCCGACTGAATGGGTGGGAAACATGAGGTGACATAAATTAAGTCATAAATCATATAAGATCATTGGCTGCATGTTGATAGGTGGTTGATAAACTAGCAAACAAATGCTGCTCCAGAAAATAGATATTTTGCAAGTAAATGTTTCCTGCCAAACAAAATTGCAATTAAAATTTTAAGAGGCCTCTTAGTGCGACCACCATCTTTTGTGCTCATGTTGTAATTTTAGAGGCAAAATATTTGCTGTCTCACTCGTACTTGAAACTGAAAGTGTTATAGATAACGTAATGGTTACAATTTATGCAAGAAAATATGTAGTCACTGAGGCTACGAGGCTGTTATATATACATATTTACTCCCTAGAATCGGCACTAGAGAGTCTCTTTTTATAATTTATTATTTTATTATTGAGTTCATTTATAGTATAAATCAATAGATAAATCGATATTTCTTTTTCAGCAGATTAATTCCTTAGTATTTATTCACAGCAGCTAGAATTATTTAGTAATAAGAATGGTGCTTTACCTCTGATTTTCTATTAGAAGACAGACACATAAGTTTCCCCATGATTGTATTAGCTTAGGGGCCAAAGATTTAATTGTCGGGGAATGGGGTGACGGTAGGATTTGGATTTTAAAACAAATATTCTGGTCCACATTATATATTCTTGTTTTCACTTGAACACATTTGAAACACAATAGAAAATAATAATTATATCCATTAGTTGAAACAAAATATCTTTTGTAACAATTAACCTGGTTTCGCGCGGAAGCCTTTCACCGCCATTCCCACTAAAATGGCTGGACCCTTAATTGCGTCTTGCTAGGAAGGGGTAGGTTGCATATACTATGAATTAGTAACGTAATTACCTAAATTTATCACACAGAGGGTATTATTAATAAAACTTATTGGTCAATATCGTGGTGTTTGCTCATTATCATCGTCCCGTAGCCAATTATCTCAAAAATATTATCAGTCATTTGCTACATTTTACCTGTCAATCGCTCTGTCAGGTGGTGTATTTTGCCTATCAGCCAGTCAGATCAAAATATGGAGCATAACCTCTCCGTGCCAGCTAAATTCAGACAGAAGAAAAGGGACATTCTTTTTTATTTATTTTGAGGATTCCGTTTTTAAATTCACTAAGGTAGAAAATAGCGGACAATTGTATACAAGATGGTGGATACGGTCCTAGTAAAACGAAAGAATTTCTCCTTCCTAAGACTCGCCGTACTAATGACATGTTATGTAAACCAGCCTAGAAATGGATAAACATTAGACAGAGTATATACGAGTTTGGATGGCCAGGCCATAATGACAATGGAAATAATATTTAATGAAAATAATATTTTGAAGGTTTATTCTTAAGTGTAACTGAAAAAATAGAAACGATGTTTTATTGATGGCATTTCAGTCCTTTTACAGACATGAATTTGGAATACTTATTACTAAAAATAGCTACTTGGTGTGGAAATGAAAACATATATTTCATACACGTGTAGATCCAGAAAATGCCTTGGCTGATTTTATGGTTCCTTCTTCATGGAAGCTTGCATGAACAATATGTTTATACTGATAAATATAGATTTGATCATGCGCATTTAGGAATTTAAAGCTATTGAATTTTTAATATCTTGATGCTCCATAGGGTGAGCTGAATTAGTATCATGATTCCTTAAACGATATAGGCAAATTATAGATATGCAATAAGCGAAATGTTTAAAATAATTTCAATTTGCAATGAAACCACTACCCCATACACACTAAATCCCATACAATCCCATACACACTAAATCCCATACACACAAAATCGTTACTGTTTCACAATTTATTACCGCATGTCTTATACTTAACATAGTAGCTGTCACTATTTAATTTAGTGGTATACATGACATGGTAGCTGTCACTATTTAATTTAGTGGTATGCATGACATGGTAGCTGTCACTATTTAATTTAGTGGCATACATGACATGGTAGCTGTCACTTTTTAATTTAGTGGTATGCATGACATGGTAGCTGTCACTATTTAATTTAGTGGTATGCATGACATGGTAGATGTCACTATTTAATTTAGTGGTATGCATGACATGGTAGTTATCACTAAATAATTTAGTGGTATACATGACATGGTAGCTGTCACTATTTAATTTAGTGGTATGCATGACATGGTAGCTGTCACTATTTAATTTAGTGGCATGCATGACATGGTAGCTGTCACTATTTAATTTAGTGGTATGCAAGACATAGTAGCTGTCACTATTTAATTTAGTGGTATGCATGACATGGTAGTTATCACTAAATAATTTAGTGGTATACATGACATGGTAGCTGTCACTATTTAATTTAGTGGTATGCATGACATGGTAGCTGTCACTATTTAATTTAGTGGTATGCATGACATGGTAGCTGTCACAATTTAATTTAGTGGTATGCATGACATGGTAGTTATCACTAAATAATTTAGTGGTATACATGACATGGTAGCTGTAACTATTGAATTTAGTGGTGTGCATGACATGGTAGCTGTCACTATTTAATTTAGTGGCATGCATGACATGGTAGCCGTCACTATTTAATTTAGTGGTATGCATGACATGGTAGTTATCACTAAATAATTTAGTGGTATACATGACATGGTAGCTGTCACTATTTAATTTAGTGGTATGCATGACATGGTAGCTGTCACTATTTAATTTAGTGGCATGCATGACATGGTAGCTGTCACTATTTAATTTAGTGGTATGCATGACATGGTAGCTGTCACTATTTAATTTAGTGGTATACATGACATGGTGGCTGTCACTATTTAATTTAGTCGTATGCATTACACGGTAGATGTCACTATTTAATTTAATGGTATACATGACATAGTACGCTGTCACAATTTAATTTAGTGGTATGCATGACATGGTAGCTGTCACTATTTAATTTAGTGGTATGCATGACATGGTAGGTGTCACTATTTAATTTAGTGGTATGCGTGAGATAGTAAGCTGTCACAATTTAATTTAGTCGTATGCAGTATGCATGACATGGTAGCTGTCACTATTTAATTTAGTGGCATGCATGACATGGTAGCTGTCACTATTTAATTTAGTGGTATGCATGACATAGTAGCTGTCACTATTTAATTTAGTGGTATGCATGACACGGTAGATGTCACTATTTAATTTAGTGGTATGCATGACATGGTAGCTGTCACTATTTAATTTAGTGGTATGCATGACATGGTAGCTGTCACTATTTAATTTAGTGGTATGCATGACATAGTAGCTGTCACTATTTAATTTAGTGGTATGCATGACACGGTAGATGTCACTATTTAATTTAGTGGTAAACATGACATGGTAGATGTCACTATTTAATTTAGTCGTATGCATGACATAGTAGATGTCACAATTTAATTTAGTCGTATGCATGACATAGTAAGCTGTCACAATTAGTTTAGTGGTTTTTATGACTTGGTAGCTCTCACTAGTTATTTTAGTGGTACGCATGACATTGTAGCTGTCACTATTTAATTTAGTGGTATGCATGACATGGTAGCTGTCACTATTTAATTTAGTGGTATGCATGACACGGTAGCTGTCATTATTTAATTTAGTGGTATGCATGACACGGTAGCTGTCACTATTTAATTTAGTGGTATGCATGACACGGTAGCTGTCACTATTTAATTTAGTGGTATGCATGACATGGTAGCTGTCACAATTTAATTTAGTGGTATGCATGACATGGTAACTGTCACAATTTAATTTAGTCGTATGCATTACACGGTAGATGTCAGTATTTAATTTAGTGGCTTGCATGACATGGTAGCTGTCAAAATTTAATTTAGTGGTATGCATGACATAGTAAACTGTCACAATTTAATGTAGTCGTATGCATGACATAATAAGCTGTCACATTTTAATTTAGTCGTATGCATGAAATAGAAGCTCTCACAATTTAATTTAGTCGTATGCATGACATAGTAAGCTGTCAAAATTTAATTTAGTGGTATGCATGACATGGTAGCTGTCACAATTTAATTTAGTGGTATGCATGACATAGTACGCTGTCACAATTTAATTTAGTCGGATGCATTACATGGTAGATGTCATTATTTAATTTAGTGGCTTGCATGACATATTAGCTGTCAAAATTTAATTTAGTGGTATGCATGACATAGTAAACTGTCACAATTTAATGTAGTCGTATGCATGACATAGTAAGCTGTCACAACTTAATTTAGTCGTATGCATGAAATAGAAGCTCTCACAATTTAATTTAGTGGTATGCATGACATAATAAGCTGTCACAATTTAATTTAGTCGTATGCATGAAATAGAAGCTCTCACAATTTAATTTAGTGGTATGCATGACATGGTAGCTGTCACAATTTAATTTAGTGGTATGCATGACATAGTACGCTCTCACAATTTAATTTATTCGTATGCATGACATAGTAAGCTGTCAAAATTTAATTTAGTGGTATGCATACCATGGTAGCTGTCACAATTTAATTTAGTGGTATACATGACATGGTAGCTGTCACAATTTAATTTAGTGGTATACATGACATGGTAGCTGTCACTATTTAATTTAGTGGTATGCATGACACGGTAGCTGTCACTATTTAATTTAGTGGTATGCATGACATGGTAGCTGTCACTATTTAATTTAGTGGTATGCATGACATGGTAGCTGTCATTATTTAATTTAGTGGTATGCATGACATGGTAGCTGTCACAATTTAATTTAGTGGTATGCATGACACGGTAGCTGTCACAATTTAATTTAGTGGTACGCATGACATTGTACCTTTCACTATTTAATTTAGTGGTACGCATGACATTGTAGCTGTCACCATTTAATTTAGTGGTATACATGACATGGTAGCTGTCACTATTTAATTTAGTATTATGCATGACATGGTAGCTGTCACTATTTAATTTAGTGGTACGCATGACATTGCAGCTGTAACTATTTAATTTAGTGGTATGCATAACATGGTAGCTGTCACTATTTAATTTAGTGGTATGCATGACATGGTAGCTGTCACTATTTAATTTAGTGGTATGCATGCCATGGTAGCTGTCACTATTTAATTTAGTGGTATACATGACATGGTAGCTGTCAAAATTTAATTTAGTGGTATACATGACATGGTAGCTGTCAAAATTTAATTTAGTGGTATGCATGACATGGTAGGTGTCACAATTTAATTTAGTAGTATGCATGACGTAGTAGCTGTCACAATTTAATTTAATCGTACGCATGACATAGTTGCTGTCACAATTTAATTTAGTCATATGCAGGACATGGTAGCTGTCACTATTCATACAACGTCGCTAACATTTTTGTTAAGTTTATATAAGAACTTCTTTAGCGAGAGCTAACCATTCAGTTCATGGTCTTTTATTTCTTTATTAATTAATTTATTTATTTAATTTATTTCAGAAAGTACATCAGTTGAATTACTTAATTTAGAGCATCCGCCTTCCTATCGACAACGTAGGTCAGACGACTGTTCTCCTGACCATATTGGTGTCCGGTTTACTGCAGACAATAATGAAGTCAAATTGTCGTTACAAAGAAATTATGACATTAATGTGAACGCTCCTTTGTTTGTCAACATCAATGGGACAATTACGCAGGAAACTCTCAAAAATTCGGAGGTGAGAAGCTCATTTGATCCTAATAAAATGAATATTTTAAGGTCACATATCGAATAGTTAAAATCCAATAATACTTAAAGGGTGTTGCCATTTAAAAAATAATTCCGCTAATATGAACTCAAACGTTTGGGACACGTGTAAATAGGAAAGTAATTTTGTTGGGGTGGGGGTGTTGTTTTTGTTTTACTTTACATCCCTCTTCTTTTTTATATTTTGACTTAGTATTCCTATTTTTATTCTTCTATTAAATTTAGACATGTCAGTCAAAAACACAGAGACAAACTGCCTTTAAAATTAGAAACGTAAGAGTTTCTTGATTGTTCTAGATTTCACAATAGCTTGTACAGCCTATACAAAGCTCTTTCCCGAATAAACGGAACTTGCGTGAGACCGTCTCATGATTAGGTGGATCTAAACATTAGACGTGCATAACAAGTAATTAAAGTTTATCACATGAAGATTATTGTATACTGTCATATTTGATAAATAGCGTATGCATTTATTCTATTATCAGCTGCTATTATAAGATTATATTCTTAAGGTATATGAGACCTGGCAACCGTTTCAGTATGATTTTTAAGGCTTCATATCAGAGCTTTATAAACCAATAATTTTTAAAGGCTGTTGACATTTAAAACATATTCCCTCTAGTTACAACTCAGACGTTTGCAACCCTTTTAAATAAGAAAACTACTTTATTGGACAGAAAATAATGTGTTGTTATCTCTTCTTTGAAAAAAATCGTTACTGATCAACCATCTTGTCTATATCTTCTAATTTATATCGCACCTGAATATTTTGGAATAACAAACAAATCTACTTTTGATGTACCAATTAAAGTAATTTAGATCATTTTACTGTGATTCATCATTTTATACTTCAGAACATTGCTGTTTACCAAGACTTGGAAAGCGGCTCTGCTATCTTGGTTCAGTGTGTCCCAAGCACGAGGAAACTCGAACTGGTAAAACAGTTATATTAAATAATTTGAAATTTTCATATAAGACACTGATTACCTATTTTATATTGTATGTTATTTTATCTTATTATAAGGCACTGATTACCTTCATCATATGTTATGTTATTGTGTCTTCTCCTTCCCTTAATCCGTGTTTACTGTACGGCAGTCTCTCAATGAGCTTTTAAAGTAAAAGAGGAACATAGAAAATGTGATTATAGTCACATTTAATAAAGGGGAAGCGATAATAAATTGTACCAGTTTGTCAGTCTTATAATGGATAATACAGTTGTCATGTTCGAGTTACTTTAGGGAACCCAAGTTAGGATCCTTTATTCAACAGCGTAGAAAGATAAACGTACCGGTCCACCCACCCCCGCGTCAAAAAAAGTTTGATATTTTTTAAGAGTTAAAGAGTATCGTTTTCCCTATTATTGAGAAAAGGACTTGGTTAACGCTGACTTTAGATATTTAGGTCACAAAATATCAGTTCTTGAAAATAAAAGAAAGCAAGAAAAGTTTCATCTGAAAAATTGGGAAATTGTGGAATGTCACGCAGACTTGTCACCAGTTACCTACTAAATGGTAGCCCCAGGTGGCGGAGTGATCTAATGCGATCGTCTTTACCGATCACCTATGACTTCGTCAGATCAAGTCTCTGCTTCGGCCAACGTTGATATGTGAGAAATCTGCCAGTAGCTTCCCGTGGGTGGTAGTTTCTTACCAGAGTTTTCACGGCCTCTTCCACCATCATTTATACTTGCCGTCATATATTGCATATTTTGTGTTAAAAATGGCGTTAAATCCCAAAACAACAACAACAGACCTACTAGCATATAATCAAGTTTTCTTTTTCTGAATTTTTTTAATTTTGATAAAAGCGCCGTCTCCAACATTAATATAAATATTCCACCAAGAATATGTAGTTTACGGCCCACTGAATCGTTACAGTTTGGTACTTTTTATAATGGTTCTGAAGAGCTGATGATAGAACCCGAGTTAAATGAAGGACAAGAGGTGTTCCCGGCCGCATTCCTGGATGAGGTTCAAAGTCGGGATGCTAAATCAAAGAAGGAACAAGTCTCACAAGATCAAGATCTCAAGGAGAAATTTACTATCTCACATCACGTAATATACAAAGGAAAGATGACGAGACGTAAAGAATCTGATTTCATATTGAAAGGTAAAAATTAATTAGCAGATCATTCGCCAATTATTTACCTTAAAATGTTGGTCAAATTTAGTCTTGTAATATAAAACCTTTGAAAGGTTGTGGTCAATATGATCCTCAGTACAGTCAGCATGTCGGGATCATTATAATTGTCCATGTGTTCGCTATCGTTCAGTATTCTTCATCATCACGGTTATACTATATGTGAATGCACAAAATCAAATGTTTAAAATATTGATTTATTCATATTCCTTATATGATATTTCATTTTAATAATAACGGCTTGTTGAAAGAGCATGTTATAGATTGCTAACGAAAACAAAACACAGAATGCTGGTATTTGCATCAGCTAGTATATCACGGAGTAACGTTCACCCTATCACCAGCTATATATATATATATATATATATATATATATATATATATATATATATATATATATATATATATATATATATATATATATATGTGTGTGTGTGTGTGTGTGTGTATGTGTGTGTATAATCGTCCCTGTCAAATGTATTACCTTCTTTTTTAAGCACCCATTAGTCCAAACTACGCGTTTGTAGAGTGACTTAAGTTCCAACAATCGGGGTCTCGTGTCCGAGTGGTCTGAGACGCTCGCCTTTACAGATTATTAACATCTCACCTCTGTCCTCGTGAATTCGAGTCTTAAGCTAGGCTAGTTTCAGTATGTGAGAGAGCTAGACATTAGCTTACCTTGGGTTGCAAGTTCTTGCCGGGTACTTCACAAAATATACTGGCCGCCATGTGTAGCCTACCATCTGGTTGAAAATGGTGCTAAGTTCATAATAAGTAGTACAACAATAGCAACAACATATAGTCACGCCTATTACACATATCATTACACATATCCGAGGAGTAGGAGACATTATCCTAGTGATATAGATCGTCGTGTTTCCAGTGACATCCCTTTCATAAAATAGTTTACTTGTCAGCGAAGAACAGAAGAATTAAAATTTAAGACAAATAGATGATAACTACATACAGTGAAATCAAATTTAAGAGAAGAATATCAATATAGCAGCAAGATCAGTTTTGATAAACATTAACTTAATCGCTGTTATCGTTTGTAGATACATTAAAATTATTTTCAATTCATGTGGGAAAGAAATAGCTATGATAAATTAAATTATTTTATCACCCGCCGCCTTGACTGTCAGAACAAATGGTTGTCTTATTGGTTTCATTGATTGATTTATTGACACTATTTCTTCCATAAACAGCAGGTTTGCACCCAAAATACCTAGCTGGTACTGGCCACATTGCAAGCGATAAACACGCGACCACTGCGTACCAAGTTGAACTGTTGATGGTAGCGGACTACTCTGCATATAGTTTGTAAGTATATACATCAAAATGCTTTGAGCAACAACAGTTTTGATGAGCCATGTCTATACGTTGTCTATGTTGCAGACAAATGCGAGACAACGAGAGTAATTTCGACCGGCTTCTTAGTGGGCATGAATGCAAAGACAGCGATCAATTTACTTTATTTATTAATTTGTAAGCCCTTAATTCTGAAAACAAGTCAGTAAAATGGGAGACAAAACTAAAATGGGAGACACTACTTTCAAATGAACCGTTATATCTAGTTTATTTAAAATAGGCTTATTTATTATATGATTGCTCACCGACTTCTGTTGGATACTACTGTAATGCAGTGATTCATTGTATGAATCCGATCAAGAAACGCGTTGACAAACATACAAACTATCGTCGCTTTTGAATATAAACTATCATTATTTGGAAACATATCCGAAGCATTATAGGTAATCACTCGATACGAACAAAGTTAATGACCTAATTATTTTACAATTTCGACTCTTCTTCAAGTAGCAATGTAGCCGTTAATTGTAGTGGCACGGAACAGAGAACAAATATTCTAGTCATGTTGGCGGTTATATATATATATATATATATATATATATATATATATATATATATATATATATATATATATATATATATACATATATATATATATATGCTTTTTTGGAATAGATGTAAGGAAATATTTCACTGATAAAGTGGAAACATTTTGTGTTGTCAGGATTATTTTTTGTAAAATATTTCCTTTTTTTAAAAGATGTCCTCTAGTTAACATTACCGTACAGTTTATTTATTGCCACGAAAACCCATATGAATAATAAAGTTAGTATTCTACCTTGCCTATATAAAATCTTACTGTAGACACGCTTAGTGTCATTGGAAATTAATTTCGTCTTGTTCTAACGATTCTTCTAACGATTCTAATGAAAAGATCTAATCATTGCAAAGGAAATTAAGACAGTAATTGAAGTTAACTAAAGGAAACAACCTAAGATCGATATTTCTGTTGTCTATCGTTAAAATCCGCAAGCGGTTGTCTGTGTTTCTTATGTGTTGCTTCTCAGTATTGAGATACATGGATCTTTACTTTTCTCACTGGGCATATTTTTGAGCTGGGCCATATAATTGGGCATATATATTTTAACTGCCAAGAGGACTTCTTCGCTGGTTTGATCGCATTGCCCGTCTTACCGTTTCCTATTTTGTACACGTCTTTTCATGCCGTCCATGCCATACATGTAGTTTTGCTTTTTTTGATGCACAAAAAATTGTTAATTGTGTAGCTTTAACACTTACATATTTCCTTAGTTGTATCTATTACTGTTTAAGAAGTGCCCATTATCTAACTTATAAGAGGACAAGCTGTAGTTCAACGAGTACCACTGCTCAATACAATGTCGCCATAGCAATAACTATCTAGCTATGTTTCAACTTCTTGGATTACTTTCTTGCTGAAACTTCCATGTCACGCATATTCTAGGTAGCAATTAACATATATGTGCTATTAATTGTCTTCTACACAATGTTTCGGATTTTTGGAGGTGGGAGACTAATTTTGTACGCAGGCACACAAAATAATTTTTGTTCTATCTCTCTCTCGTGTCGATATTGGATTTGCACCAACCTATCCATCCATCCATCCATCCATCCATCTATGTATGTATGTATGTATCTATCTATCTATCTATCTATCTATCTATCTATCTATCCATCTATCTATCTATCTATCTATCTAATATTTATGCAATTCAAAATTTCAGCTGGTTGACAAAATCTTCATCACGTGCCGCGGCTAAAGTATTGTTGAGACAGTTCTACGCGTTTGTGCTGAATGGAGTAAGTATGGTTTCCACATCCTGCAGGTATTACACATTTGGAGAAAATTTCAGCTGTACAGTGCTTTCCTTTTGGCAAGCTTAGGTCAGGTGTATAGATTGATTATGTCTGACTATTTGGCCGTCCACCAGTCTGGCGTCAACACCACGGGTTTGCGTTTTGCTCGTTTTCACAGACAATATTTCTCGTAGGTGGAATCTGGATGTGCCATATAGAATACTACTCCGTTAACAGAATAGTAAGTCACTTACGGTCCAGTAATGTTGTTTAACTTTTTTGTTGAGCTCATTTTCTCAGGCACTATCGCTTGTCGAGTCACATAACTTGCATGGCACTGCGTCATGAGCAATGAAAAAGCCATCAGTGAAAACTATGTCACAGTGAACTCTAAGTTGCAAATTTCAAAGATTTGTGCTTACCTTTGCATTTAGCTCGGTGTTCACTTTGGTTATCGTTAGTTTTAAGTTATTTCTCACACTTTCTTGTTCCGATAGCCACAAAAGTTGCTATCCAGATGTGTCAATCAATGGTTCAAACTAACCAAAATATTTGCAAAAGATTTCTAGACAAAGAGTGCAAAAGTTTTTATTGTATTACTGGTTTTGCAATCCGGTCTTGTCTTCTTTGATAGGTTTCCACAGCTTCACATGTCTTGTATGAGCAACAGACTCTGCAGTACCAAATGCTGGCAGAATTAGATTTAAATGCATCCGATAGAAAGACCGATATTTATTGAAGCTATGAGTTTGCTCAAAATTTTCAATGACATTTTAAAATCTTTGCACACACACACACACACACACACACACACACACACACACACACACATATATATATATATATATATATATATATATATATATATATATATATATATATATATATATACATATATATATATATATATATATATATATATATATATATATATATATATATATATATATATATATATATATATATATATATATATATATATATATGAAGGTAACTTTTAAAATTACTATTTCAGATTGATCTTCGATACAAGAGCCTCACTGGATCGGGTTTCACCATAACGGTTTTGTTTGCTGGACTTTACGTTGCTGAGGTATGCGTATATCTATGTATCACTTTTTTCTGTCATCCTGTCGGTCTGCTATTGTTCCATCAATTATTTAATTCATCTACCCATTCCTCTCTCTCGGAAAATAAAGATGAGTTATGCATTTATTCGTCATATTGAAATCTTTGATAAAAGTTCATTATAGTATCCTCCTATCCTCTCGTTATGTTTTAACAGCAACCAACCCAACCGACACACCAAATTTATAGACGAAAGCGATAACTGATGTAAAAATCCACAAAACTTGGTAATTTTTTCATCAGTGTATTAATTCTACCCTGTTTGTCCCTAACAATGTCATCTACTGCGTGTTTCAAACCAAACGGGCGTTTCTTTGCTAACACGGCGACATATTTGCATGGACCAGTCTATTTCTTCTCCGACAACACACATGATGTAGTTGGTTGTCTCCAATAAGCTCTGAAAATTACTTACATTTCCGTAATATTAAAAGTTACATTCCTTAGGACACGTGTATGGAACACTTGCACTTTTTTATTTTGCTAATTTTGTTAAAAAAATATTAAATTTACATTACAACTATTGGTTTGGTTTGAAAAGCGAAAAATACGACAAGTTGAAGAATTACTGGGTGAAAGTCAGGTTTGATTAATAATTTTGTAATTTTTGTTATATCCTTATCTTTTTCCTTTTTTGAAATTAGTGATACAAGCAAACGGGAGGGTAAGCGAATACCACAGTGCGCAAAACAAGCTGATACAGGAACTGTGGAACACAATGACGTATCGTTTTGAGGCATATCTAGAGTCTTTTATTAGTTCAAGCACACCACCCTGTTGGCAAATTACTATGCAAATAAAAAATTAAAGATTCTGTACAGTGGCTTTGGGGAGAGGACAAACTGGGATTTTAGGACAAAATAATTCGAAACATTGCTTGGAATCTTATTCCTAAATTTGTATGACACAGATTGTCCATGGGAAAACATTATCTGGGATCCATTTTTTCTCACACGTGTATTAGGTGAAGCTACAATTATGTAATTATTCTTATGACGTCATGAACACCTGCAATTCCAATTTGCTTAGCTGCTTTAGTACTGAAAAATTACAATTCATTCGCCTGTCTGTTAGTTTATAACTACATCAAATTCGTTGACCGCAAACTGAATATTTGTATACAATTTCTTATGATGTAAAAGCTCTCATAAACCAATAACTACTATATTAATACCGATAATCGGCTATCATCAGTTTTTAACCAGTAATTCCTCGAGAGAAATGAGAAAAATAATTCATCGCACACAGTGGTGTTAGATCTGTAAATACCAACAGTGGAATAATTATTCCTTGTTAAGAAACTGTCCAAATCTTCTTGCGTGCCCCTAACCTCTGACCTGTGTGGCGGGATTTCTGTATCCCATATCGGTGTATATAACAGATTATCTTATTCTCTGGTTAATATATTCGAGATTTGTACGTTTTATCCACAAAGATAATTAAAATTCGATGATATTCTCATTGTAATGTATTTTAATTTTATTCATTTTATATTTGGTTCTATACATTAAAAGTCTTTCTTTAAATTGAAATATTGTTCTTTGACCAGTTCATAGTATATCTTATTTTCTACTTCCTTCCAATATGTAGACCCCATCAGACGCTTTGTGGACGGAAAGCAGGAAGTTCCGTTCAGGTTCTGTGTATCAAGTCAACGCTGCGGCGGCCTTGGGTGACTTTGAATACTGGATACAAAGTACTTCTAATCTACCTGGACATGACCATGCCATGTTATTTACATCGTAAGTATTATTAAAACAATGTACAAACTCCATCCCATACATGCTAATTACAACTTCTTTGTCACTCTCAATAAAGTTGGCACTATCATAGATTGTAATGATCATTTGTAAACAGCATATTTCATAGCTATTTTATGTCCATATTTGTGTATTTTATTTCAGATAATTTGCATTGGTAAGGATCATGTTTATTTGGATTTGATCAATGGTTTTTCTAGGAGAAATAACATGGTCTACTTAATTTTTGTCGTGGTCATTCGCTAGAATTTCAGTAAACAGACCTGACTTTGCTTACAGTCTGGGTTAATCTTCAATTAAGATAATGGAGTTTCTTCTGAAAAGTTATTGCGACATAGGTCAAGTCGGGTTGCATATAAGGTTGTTTACATCAAAATTATTAAGTACTGTCTGAAGATCAGTAAATGGTGGAACCAGTTTTAAGTGGTGTTCGTTTATAATCTGAGAGGATTAATTTATTAAAATTATTCACTGGAATTAAAACTTGCTTATTGACGTTTGGTCTAAATCATTATTTTGGAATTATTGTGAATTCATTCCAGGATATTAAGGATTAGATGATTGTGATACATCAAAACTGTTAGAACATCGTCACATTTAAGGCTTCAGCACATTCAATAATTTAATTCATTCGAAACACTCTATAGTTATGTACTTGTGATAGAAATTCAGGACTGTTTGGGATTTAATACGTAACAATCCCGTACGTTCTTTTTAAATGTTCACCATGTATTATAAGGAAATATATTATTTGTTGAATTTTGCTGAACTTGTTCGTGTTTCTTTATATCTTGCTTAATTTAAGAATATATAGTAGTAATGCTATTTTACCATGTCAGTGTACTGAATAATTATATGTATGCAGGTGGTTTAATGGCACATGGACACATTCTAAGCTGTAAGCGAGTAGAAGTCAGATATGAAAATGCTAAAGGTAAATAGACCATTAGAAAATCAACAGGTTGATTTGAAACAAACTGAAACATAGACTCAAATAACACATTAGAAAAAATTCTTAAAAAATATAGAATAAAAGATAAAGGTTAAGAGGTCTGAGTCTCCAATATAAGTGAATGCCTATGTTATTGTACAATGTGTTTAAAATATTATTTGGAATTATTATTATCATTATTATTATTATTACAGGTATGATTTGGAAGCTGATGGCAACAACGCTGTGGCTGGTAGGTTCAGTATTTTGGACCTTTCTATGTGTAACAAGTGTCAAATTTTATTATCAGATCACATTGGCTGATGATGTCATATACAAGAAATTGTTTTTTAAAATACTTCAGCTTAAATTGTTGTGAATGTGCAAACTTGTTTGCATAAATAAACGTAGCCATATAGATGATGTCAGATTTAAATACAAATATGCAAGAGCACAGTCAAATCAAAATACTGACTGGATCACAATGAAGTAATCATTGTAGAAATACAAACAATTACATACACTTACAATTAGACATACATGATGGTGTATGATTCGAATTTGTAACGTAGCTTTAACTATGTATATATATATATATATATATATATATATATATATATATATATATATATATATATATATATATATATATATATATATGAGTGTATGTGTGTATATATGTGTGTGTGTGTGTTCTTACACTGCTATCTACTTACGTGCTTATAAACAAATATATTGACCTATTTACCTCCTTACTTGCTTATTTACTTGCAATATCAGGTATGGCTTATCTGGGAGCAGCCTGTACAACATTTAGTCAGTCAATAATAGAAGATAACTTTGATGCCCAGTTGATGACCATAGCGGCACACGAACTTGGACATAGGTAAATATTTTCATTGTTGCTCACCTACTTATCCTTTCACTTTTCTACTGATTGATTGTTTAATTGTGTTTCACGGCACAGCAGCACACCAAAAAGTACTCATTGCTCAAGCCAAGAAAGTAAACTGTCTTGCCAGGACACATGCAAACAAATCTTAAATAGATATGCAGTTTTGAAGTGAGATCAGTGGCATTGCAGTGTGTTTTAATACTGACCGAATTGACACTTATAAATAAATGACAATTGAAATTTCATTGTTGCAATGTTTCACTTTGAGATGAAATTCAATGTACGTGACAGCTAAATAATCTAACATTTAATATTCAATTTATGATCGTAATGTTTCAATATCAGTTAATGGATATGGCTGGTGGGGTAATGTAGTAAAGGTATGACCGTGTAAATACATATATACCACGTGTATAGTGATGTAGGATATACCAGTTAGATGACTATATAAACATTAATGTTTACATGAATTCTCAGTTCTCAACGTTGTCAAATTAAAAATGTTTTCATTTGAACACACATAACGGTTGGTAAAGCAATTTAGTATATTTCTGAAACAATTCATATAGATTATCAATTAAACAATGCTGATCCCGACTTTTTCAGTCTCGGAGCCTGGCATGATGGGACTCAGGAGGGAAATTCGTGTTCAGCAACACTGTCCTACATAATGTCAGCCTCGGTAACATTATCACATTTTGGAACACCTGGATTCCAATACAACAAAAACCTGTGGAAGTTCTCTTCCTGCTCCATGTCATATTTCCAGACATATATCAATACACTCAACAGGTGACCACCAAGATCCCCCACCCTCTCTCTCTCTCTCAACTTTGTCTTTTTATTGTGTCTACAATTTTATTGAATCAATACTAAAATAGTCGCCTCTTTCGTATCCTCTCGTGCCTACCCGTAGATATTCTACCTTTGTTGTTTCCATCAGATTGAACTAAAGGAAGACATTGTTACCTCAGAAAGGCATTCGCATTTAGTGAACTGTAAATCAGAAGAAACATTTAAATAATAAAGGAAGAATTGCATTTTGTTGCGGTTGCCCAAAAGATGATGTTATTAGAAGACAGTATCTCATAAAATGTATATTAAGTACAACCAAGATTGAAACATTTGTCTAGTGGTGATGTAGTTGCAATATATAATTTATCACGCTACTTGTACAGATCATTTATTATGAGAGGTTCTTTTGCATCCATTCGATTCAGATCGCGTGAAAATGTTACTAATTGGAAATAGGTGTAGAAGTAAATAAAGAACTTATACCTCACCTGTATAGAAGAAATAGTGGCTTTCTATTTGTGTATGTCATAAAGAGGCTTAATACAGTGATTATGATTATTATTATTATTATTATTATTATTATTATTATTATTGCGCTTGCTGTTATTATTATTATTTGCAGTAGTAGTAGTATCCTCTATCCCATGTTGTATTCTTTATATTTTACATGTAAGAATAACAGCGATATGAATACGATCTCTGAGGCATTACCTAACATCTCGATAACAAAAACAAGTTTAAAATTTTTGTTTATTTGAATTTGTTTATTTAAATTTTGCAGACCACGAAACTTGCCGTATTATATCGATCGTATCAAAAAACAACTTGGCAAGGGAGGTAATATCTTCAGATAACCTTATAATGATTGTAAAATGAAAGCGTCGTTAACGTGTTCTATTTATATCTTTTTCAGCACCAATTGCCTGACGACCCTGAGTGTGCGATACAACTCTACTGTTCTCTCTCCATATGACCAGCAGAATCCTGGTCAGGTTTACTCAGCGGACACCCAATGTCGGTACTCACAGGGCAACGACTCCTTTCTATGCAGAGTAAGTTGCTCCAAAATCTTAACAACAAACATTCCTTAATATTTAAAACTGCCTGATGATGAAACACAAAGTCCTTGATGTTCATGAAAGACAAATATCAAAATTGTTGAAGATGACACTGAATACCAATATAATCGTCATACTTGTAGTTGCAGTGGATGGGCAATCATTATCACCAGCATGATGAATACTATTCTCTTTCCTTTCTCCTCCTTTTCTTTGTTGGTGTCATTTTTATCATCGTCATTTTCCTAATTGCATAATCATTCCCATCATTGTTTTAGTCATCAACATAATTTACATTGTTGTTATCATTATCGTCATCATTACGAGATGTAATTCCAGTATAAGCCATGAAGAAAATCTTGGATATCTTCTATATTATATTTGGGAATTCATTTCAACTGGAATTACTCTTGTGTTAAAAGAGAATAACTCACTATAACCTGAAATATTATTTGAATTTGTTATTCCTCTGCATGCGGAGGTGTGAAACGGCCTGCAAAGCGTCAAGCTTCAAGATCTAAACGAGACTATAAATTGATACTAAAACACGGCTTGGTATTTTCTATCCACTTTATGCAACATTGATTAAATTTACTTTAACTGCAAATATATAGTCTTTCTGGGCATAATATTATTGTTTGTAAACTACATGTGCACGAGCCATCATATACACGGGGACTTCATCTGGACAATAATTCTCTAATGACCGAAAAGAGCGCAAAGACGAACATTTCACATATCGATTAAAACTACAAACAAGCAAGAAACAAACATCCAGCATATATTATAACTTAAAAACAAACATAAAAAATTAAAAAACCACAAAAAAACAACAAAATACAATTAAATATTCAATCAATCTGTCCCACTCACTGACCCATTTAAGAAAAAAGTCTGCTATATTTGGAAAGCAGACCCAAAACCCATTGATATCATAAAGCCTTTGAACACGTCATAGTTTATTGAGTGGTGTTGTGATAAACATCTTTATCACATATTAGCTATAGTTTTCCTATAGTATGTGCAATTTCATATTGTTATATTACCACACGTTAAAATATCACTTTATATGATTCTGCTTGGTCCAAATAAGCCCATGAAATTATTGTGCATTATTCTCTTTACTGATTGGCTGCAATCGTGGGAAAACTTGTTTAATTCCGCCTGCTGTAATATTTTTGGCCGCCATTTTTCGAATCTACCAGCGAAAGGGAATTTGGGGGAAATGGTCTCCTCTGTTTCAGCATGGTAAATTAACCCCTACGGTGGTTTGTTTTGTCATGTTTTCCTTTTATAACATGAGAAATGGCTAAAACCACATGACAAAAACATTAACAACAACATGTAAAACTACGGATATTACTTGTGTGGGGGTGGAGATTGAGGTAGGCGGTATATATGTAGCATGAAATCCATTCAATATACAAGCGTGGTTTAAATGTTAACTTACATATGTAAACAAACTCATCTCTGTTCACAGAAGAACGTGGTCATTGACTTGTCTCCAAACTGACAAAAGTTTGTCCAACCACTGCATATTTACGTGGTAAATATGTGATGCAATTGCGAGTCAAAAAAATGTATTTGCATATTCTGTAATATACTGTTCCAAATCAAAGACTGCAAATATCCAACCACAAATACATTACAGTAAATGTGAGATTTTCTGCATCCAGTAACATTTTGACTAATCTTTGGTTGAAATGATTTTCAAAAGTTGTCACATTTTTCAATCTCACTAACCAAAACATGCTTTTACTACATGACATATTCACCTTATAATTTTTTCATTCTACCAGCAATGTAGACGAAACCATATTCCTTTTAAAGGTGTTCATATTTAAATTTACTCCCATGTTTGAGCAGAAGGTTAAACTTTGCCTGATGAAGATTATATTTTCCCTCGAGTATTAGAACAATCAAGGGTCAGTGATGACATGTAATAATTTTAAAGTTGTTAATTTTTTTTATAGTTAATGAACATACAGTCATTGCGAAATTGCTTTTTACAATATTTATTATAATGAGAAAATGTCTCCGTTACATATACATAAAATTAATAACCAATACCGTAAGTATTAGATTATTTCAGCGGATTTAATGACAGATGAAATGCAAACATTATAAACAGAGTTAGAAAAGGCCATGCCATTGTTTGCACAGTCGGGTTTCTAGTTGCTCTTCTATACAGGGATTATACAATAGGGTGATCACACCTTAAAAGCCGAATTAACCTTATTTCATCAGAGCAAACAATAAATATGGGAGATATTCCATCATTATTGCTAACATCTTTAACATTTTTATCCATAAAACGTAGTTTTCCATTACGATTTAAAACAAATGTAAATTACAGGCTGATACACCAATTCTGTATTGTGATACCCAATGTTATCTAACGTTTTACCCACGCTCACATTCTATTAAGACGCATCAGTGTAAATGCAGATGTAAAATAGGTATATTGATTTTTAAGTCTGATAAGTAAGACCACAACAGTAGGTGACAGTTGCCTCATTTTCATGGTCGTGTAATTATTATAATATATCGTATATTGCTTCCTTACACGATGACTATTGATTCGCCTGCTTAGCATCAGAGCGGGTACTTTATCTTAAGAAATAATATGTGCTATAACTAAAGGATTGGCAGCAACCTATTCTTTTCGTACCCGCATCTGCTTCTCTTTCTGAATACTTTAAATGCACATTGAAAAGGCCCCGAAGGTAAATCTGCCCGGAGTATTATTTTCTCTCATGGAATAAGCAATAATTAGTTTCTTGGCAATTATTACTGAGATTTTACTCTCATGCATTCGCAGTGACGACGAACATCAGATTCAAATTTATATTCGTAAATAACAGATATCGTTACGAAAACTTACATAATCATAATATTAATATTATTATTATTGCCACATATTTGCGTCTTCTTTTTCTTCTTGTCATGGAATTTATAAAGGAAATTATACGAACATGTGCTCGTTATTTTTACTGTGCTATTCCTGGAACCTCATCGTGTACACATCGTATTGCCATGGAAAAGACTACCTGTGGAGACAGGAAGGTTGGGTCAACACATATTTGTTTTTGTCATAGCAAATGCTTATCAGCCTATTTCTTACATAAAGGTCAGTTGATAAGCAATTAAGTAAGTGAGAAATCAAGTATGTAAGCTTTTATGTATTCATGACATCGTTACGAATACTTAATAATAACATCAATATTATTATTATCATTGCCATGTATTTGCGTCTTCTTTTTCTTCTTATTAGGGAATTTATAAAGGAAATTATACGAATATGTGCTCGTTATTTTACTGTGCTATTCCTGGAACCGCATCGTGTGCTCGTCTTATTGTCATGGAAAAGACTACCTGTGGAAACGGCAAGGTAGGGTCAATTCATATTTTTGTTTGTCATTGTAAATGCTCATCAGCCTATTTCTTAACTAAGTTCAGTTGATAAGCAATTAAGTAAGTGAGAAATCATGTATGTAAGCTTTTATGTATTCATGACATGTATGTATGTGTGCATGCAAGCACCTGCTTGTATATTTATATAAGTTTGCATAACCTTGCAGAATCTTGTCGTAGTGAATGACAAATATAATGGTACGAAAACGTTGTGAATAATCGTGGCCTATATGTTTTGTTCTTTATATAGTTCTACAGTATAATTCTGTTTTGTAGTGGTGTGTGGCAGGGGAATGTGTGACATCGGCTCAGGCTCCCTCCGTTAGCGGTAAGAAATGAGATAATTCTTGCAGATAACGAGTCATATTTATTGCTAAAGTAAGCTAGTTTTCAGGTGCGCTTGATACAAATGTTTTGTCAGTGTATGTGGGTAAACAGTTCATCTGAAATAGAACTATACTTCTATAGATAATCTCAAATCTTCTTTTAAAGTTTCATTTTTCGTCTTATGCGTCCAGTTGTTACTTACATTTATTTATTATGATTCATGGTGATCGTAATTGCTATAGTTATAGAAACAAAGATCACCATGATGAAGAAGATTAGTTCTATTGTTATTTTCGTGTCCTTTATGTTCTTTGTCATAAAACACAATGACTTGAAAAGGCCAGGAATTAAACCTTGAGCAATATTTGTTTGAGTTACCTCTCATTAATTATAAAGTACATGCTTCACTCGATCGTTACATTGATCGGTCACGAACAGATAACTCTGCTAGTTTAAAGCTGCGTGGGATAATTGGTAAATCTTGATGACATATTTTGACAAAACGTAGAGATTCAAATTCAGATGACTAAGAAAAATTGATCTAAATCTGATGAATTGGAGAGTAGGCACACGAACTGTATTTGCTTGCAAACGTGTTTTGATTATAAATAAGGAAACATTTACATCTGATACCGTGGCGCGGCAGAGACGCACGTTTTATGTAGTTACCGGAGATTCAATACGTTAACGAACGAGAACCTTTCGAAATGAATATAATGAGGTGGTAATACAAAGGTTGTCTGAGACAAAGTTGTGAATTGCACATTCACTATCCGAGAATAACATTTCAAGCGTCGAACGGAATCAGATGCTTCGTCAGTGACTATAATGTGAGGACGCCCTGCAATGTCGTGTGGACACGATATTGAAGTCTTTACAAACACCTGCCACAGGACGTTGAACAACAAAAAACGGGCAGTAGCAATCAACCGTGCCCATCCGCTTCTACTCCAAAGAAAATGATTAGGAAGGTAAGAACCTTGAATCGGGATATGTGAGTAATCAATGATACATTCCGCATAAACTGCTGCGGCCACACGTTTTCGTCTCGGTCATGACTACATAAACATTAACACTCATCCACCAAATATCAACTATGGGATCACTTGTACTGGATTTTGTGCACATAATGGAGCAAAGAGAACTTGACACAACAGAAAAACAAAGCACTTGTAAAACATCTTGCATCAGTAATGCGTGTGACAATTTGTATTTATTTGATGTCCGGCGAGAGTATCATTATTCCGTTCCGCGAGATCTTGGAGCAGGATTGATAATGTGCATAGAGGATACATCATTGGAGACCGGGGTTTCGGACAGTCTTGCACCAGATTATACAACCTAAAATGTATATTCTGTGGTTCCCTTACCGAAGCAGAACTTGGACAAGAGACAGGTGTAGCAAGGCAATGCAGATTATGTTGTAATGGAGTTAAAAATATGAAATAAGGTCAAGCAGTGCAAATATTTACACACGTGCATAGCAATTAGAAGGACATGGTGGTATCAGAACCATCACAATTTTTCTCTGTATATATATATATATATATATATATATATATATATATATATATATATATATATATATATATATCTGTGTGTGTGTGTGTGTATACAAACACACACAAAAGGGATGTAAAAATATTATAGATTATAAATTTGACTATTAAAACCATAAAGAGAAATAAAACCTGAACAAAATATAACCGTCAACAGTAGAAGTTGCAGTCAGTTCAAGTTTAGTTGTTCCTCTTTCTGTAGGCAAAGTGTCATTAATCTACACTTATGTGTAAACGACAGTAGTCGATTTCATATATAAGGAACTATAAAATACTTTTTTATTTGACCTTAAGAGGAGCCAACATCATCAAATACTTTCGTTGTGTTCAAACTTCAGACAATACTATGCAAAACGGAGAACTATCCTGAGCATCTCTGATTAAGTGTAGCTTCTTGGCTTTCCTGCGGATCATTCTTTGTGTTATGTAAGGTTATATTTACGACCACAGAGGCAGCTTATATTAATGTAGCGGAAATACACTCCCTCGGATACACTACCCCGAGTTTCGCTATCTCGGGTTCTTTAGGATAGGTCTTGTATTTGGAGTGATATCCCACTGAATCTATCTGAGAACTGACAGAGAGAGAGAGACGACAGTGTGAAATGATGAAAGAATAGTTATCCTCACTCAGAACTTTTATTACCGCAAGACCTCTGCGTTTCTTGGATGAGCCTTGTAGCCCCAGGCTTTTGGTCGACAAAAGACCTTGTCCCTGCTCTTTTCCGGTTCCCTGGCCTGGCCCACTACTGTCCGACGCCATGCGACCAAATGTGCTTGCTCTTGCGGTGTGGTTATACTGCTACTATGTTGACACCTCCTAGTCTCATCCCAACACATTTAATTGGTTAAGACTTAGAAGTGAGACCCTGGTTTTCTAATGTTTTATGCTATGTGTATCCCTGTCCACCCAAAAGGTGTTATAAGTTTGTTTGTGTTCAAGAAGAATAAAGATAAAAAAATTGTCAGCGTTAGTCTATGTTTTGTTCATCATATGAGAGAGTTTAAATTATCCCAATAAAGTTTGTTACTCCCTTCCCTATACCTGGGCTGGCATTGGGCCTGGTTTCTATCCTTCCTTACTTTGAACCTAGGGGAGTACTATCCACCCTGTGGACTATTTAAGTCCCTGGGTAGTTTTCCTTCCCTTTCCTCTGTTGTCTTATTATTGAGTAGCGACTCTGTCAGAGTCATTTTAGTCAAATTTGATGTGTGCTTATGTGTTCTGTTGCAGTATGTCCCCTTTTTCGTGTATGGACGGCTCTATCTAGGTCAGATCTTTTATGGTTTGTTTTCTTATCTAATCATGTCTGTGTATAATTTTGAATCGTATCCAAAATTATGTGTTAAAAATAATAAATTGTTTATATGCATATTATGTTTGTACCATGAGTGTATGAGTTGCATTTTGTTATTTGTGTCTATTTGTGTCTAGTTTTTCTATATGCTGTGGCATATTGTTGTCCAATTAGTTTTGTATTGTTGCACCTTAGTGGCTGAAAGAGGTTTGAAATCTTCCATCACGCGGACGTGATGGAAAACACCTTTTTTGCTTTAAGCCTTTACTTGAAAATGCCTTATCACCTGATATAGGGATTAAAGTTTTATGTGTCAGTCCTACATCTCTCTATAGTAATTTCTCTTTAGAGTGCACATTTATGATGGCATAATTATCAAGAGAAAGTTATTATTTTGTTAGTTACAATTATGATTTAGTAAAGTTGTATAATTTTCTGGTGTATGTTTCAAGTCATTTCATAGTTACTTTTGAAATACCCTAGCATCCCAAAACGGATCGAAAATCTCTATCACACTGACGTGATAGAAAACATGTAGGTAGTGTGTTTAAGTCTTGAGTTATGTTGTGGAAGCACCTAAGCACTTCTGTAGGTATTGAAAATCAACATCACGCCAACGTGATTAAAGCATCATATTTTATTCCGATTTGTATCATTGCTTTTTGTCATATATGTATACGAGGTCATATAAAGGGGATTATTAATTCTATTAGGGATATTCTTTTTAAATTATTTGGAAGATAAGCTTCATTCAATGCTGTTATGTGCAGAGTGTGGATACTATTTGTTTCGGCAAACTGAAAGTTATACTTGGCTATAATGAACTGAAAGGAAGTGTTGTTCCTTCGAGCAAAACTAATAATTTCAAAATCCTGAATTCTTTAGATCAAAGAAAAGGATTTATTGGTATAGTTTCGGCAAACTGAAAGCTACACCACTATATACTGCACTGTTTTTGACTTACGTGTTGTAGTGTTATAGCATTATAATGATTACAAAGTAACGAGCTTGACAAGAAAAACGGATTGAAATTTTTAAACGCGCGGACGTGATTGAAAACATCCTAATATTGGAAGTTTAAATATTGAGGTACCTGAGCACCTCCTATATGTTTGTGATTTCGAACATGATGGAAAACATGTCTATTCAGTCATATGCCTTTCTCTTGTTCTTATTATTAAATATTTTTGAGAAGTTTTTTCTTTTATTGTGTTTTTGAGTTTGTGTTGTACTTGTTGGATCGTTCAGATAAGTTCTAAAATACAGCTACAAGGCTCTTCCTGTGATCTCTTTTTAAAGTGCACATCTCATCATAATCACCTAAAGAGCCCTGATTCTGTTTCTTCATTGTGATCAATTCCATTTTGGATAAATTAAATTTGATACAGAGTACATTAGGAAAGTTCTACTAAAGTAGAGTGTTATTTGAAGTTCAGGTGGCAAAGGTGTTTACTCATGGCTTCGTTTTAGATAGCCTAAGCTTCCCCATGAGTATGGCTATGAAATTTCAATTATGTGTTCATTTTAGATAGTTCGTCTTTCAACGGCTTTCCCATATTCTGTTATTTTGTATATATTTATTTATTCATTTTCGGTAAGCCATATTTTGCTTTTCCTGGTTTCGATTGATAAAATTATGAAGTTGGTTACTTCTTTATATAAATCTTTATCATTAACTAAATGTGTGTATAGTAAGTGAAATCTTCAAAATAACCTATTTTATTTATTATTTTTTGTTTTATACACTTGCAGGGCATGTTTTCACACTATACCGCTTTCTAACACACCACCATAGCAGCCATGGTTGGCCCGTATATATTACCCAGGCGGAATCACGTGACCCAAAACTAAGACGTTAGATGGCACTACACAACCCGCTAAACATTTAAAATTAGAACATAAACTTTAAAGAAACTAAAATTACATTGACCTAACGAAATGTACATCCTATGGGTTCTCCTTGTTACATTACGATTGACAGATTGTGAATTAGTAATGGATAAAGGGAAAGGCGCAATAATACACACGATTAGACATGCGCAGGGCAGTACTTAACATTTAAGGACTACTTGAGCCGATGTATGTAATTACATGCTCTTGAAAGGGATATTATAGCCATGTTAATAGCTTGCGTAAATTTCCTACAAGTTTATAAGGTCAGAAAATTTTGAATTCTCTTCATTGGAAGAGGATATGAGAAGGTGAAGACATAACTAGACTGAGGGACTTGTTTTTTTATTGGCAAGTGGATGATGCATTTGCAGTTTTGCCATTAACACAGACAAAATAGCATATTTGCTAACAGTAATTCTTACGAAACGTATGTGCCTCTTGCATTAATATAGTTACAGTCTGATGATAATTTTGTAATTTCAACTTTGAATGTCACATATATTGTTTAGAATTTGCATTCTGGCAATAGGGAGTAATATTTACACACGTTTGCATATGCCGCAGACAATCTTAAAACACAATAAAGAACATTGTTATCATTGTTTTGTTTCTATTGATATGTACATCCATTACAAAGCATAACAAGTGTCATGCTTTTGTTTTATCAATATTTGAGTTGAAATTGTAAACTCTTGCAAATACTAATAAAATGTGGATTGAATCGTAAGACAATGGCACATGTGTTTGGACTTGAACACAACTGCATATTTATTTAGGATGCAACGAGATCATATGATATATGACTATTTCAGGATGGTCTGGACATTTGTCTTTTAGAACTATTCACTGTCGCTCTATTTTCTTTGTTATAAAATAAAACGTGTTCATAACATTACGCAACAAATGGACATTACGCCTTAAGAAGTGATTTCACAGTCATGCAGCAATTTGTCTTTCGGTCGACCAATTTTCAAAACTATCTAGTTCAGGCAGCTTGCATATTATTAAGTCAGTACACAGTGGTAGCAAATATGATTCCTCTACAGAATGTATTGTGTTTGGAATTAGACTCCTTAAGGAAAGTATTAATTATGATGATAATGACGATGACAATGATGACGATAATTATAAAGATGTTCATTATTTTATTATTGTTATTCAGATTTATGTCCACTAGGAGACCAGCCTGGATTAGTGAATATTGGACTTGCATGTACGGAGCTGATTGCACAGCGATCCTATTATTGCTATTATTCATATTACCTAGACATATGCTGCGAGTCCTGTATGCATGCGTATACTAATATAACAGGTAAATAACCATGCATTTAATGCTTAACTGGCTTTGATAATATATATATATATATATATATATATATATATATATATATATATATATATATATATATATATATACATATATATAGATTAATTTAATCAAATATATAAACTTGTGGTGAATTCATCATTTTATATAATTTGAGTTCAGAAATGTACGTAGATAATATGTTCAGATAGGTCCGTTCAATGTTGTTTCGGATGTAATTGTTTATTGCAAATCAACGTCTAGTAAGTAAATGATTTCATTAAATATTTCGTTCGATATAGGGTGCGAATATGGTGACAAAACAAACTGCACTGCGTTGAGCCGATATGAGTGCTATTTGAACGAGGCTTTATGCTGTGGTACATGTCTCCCACAAAAAGGAACAATTTCAGGTAAATGTAAAAAGTTCGTCACAGAAAATAATATAATCAACATCAGACTGTAACACGTGTCAACATCATGAATTTTAGCTCTCCTTATTAGACGCGCAAAAAAGATATAGTAATCATCTTTTGCGTCTGTATGTCAACCATTTCGTCTGTCTGTCAGTTCACTCTTACCTTTTATGACCGACAAAGTGCTTAGCAACCCTCTGACAGAGTTAAATGCCATTTGGTGGGTGATCTGTCTTAAACAAAAAACATATGCCTCCTAAGAATGTCTTTATTTCGCTTTTCATATAATTTGAGTTCAGAAATGTACGTAGATAATATGTTCAGATAGGTCCGTTCAATGATGTTTCTAATGTAATTGTTTATTGCAAATCAACGTATAGTAAGTAAATGATTTCATTAAATGTTTCGTTCGATATAGGGTGCGAATATGGTGACAAAACAAACTGCAGTGCGTTGAGCCGATATGGGTGCTATTCGAATGAGGCTTTATGCTGTGGTACATGTCTCCCACAAAAAGGAACAATTTTAGGTAAATGTAAAAAGCTCGTCACAGAAAATATTATAATGAACATCAAACTGTAAGACGTCTCAACATCATAATAATTTTAGCTCTCCTTATTAGACGTGGAAAATGATATAGTAATCATCTTTTGCGTCTGTATGTCAACCATTTCGTCTGTCTGTCCGTTCACTCTTCCTTTTTATGACCGACAAAGTGCTTAGCAGCCCTCTGACAGAGTTAAATGCCATTTGGTGGGTGATCTGTCTTAAACAAAAAACATATGCCTCCTAAAATGTCTTTATTTCGCTTTTCATATAATTCGAGTTCAGAAGTGTACGTAGATAATATGTTCAGATAGGTCCGTTCAGTGTTGTTTCGGATGTAATTGTTTATTGCAAATCAACGTCTAGTAAGTAAATGATTTCATTAAATATTTCGTTCGATATAGGGTGCGAATATGGTGACAAAACAAACTGCACTGCGTTGAGCCGATATGAGTGCTATTTGAACGAGGCTTTATGCTGTGGTACATGTCTCCCACAAAAAGGAACAATTTCAGGTAAATGTAAAAAGTTCGTCACAGAAAATAATATAATCAACATCAGACTGTAACACGTGTCAACATCATGAATTTTAGCTCTCCTTATTAGACGCGCAAAAAAGATATAGTAATCATCTTTTGCGTCTGTATGTCAACCATTTCGTCTGTCTGTCAGTTCACTCTTACCTTTTATGACCGACAAAGTGCTTAGCAACCCTCTGACAGAGTTAAATGCCATTTGGTGGGTGATCTGTCTTAAACAAAAAACATATGCCTCCTAAGAATGTCTTTATTTCGCTTTTCATATAATTTGAGTTCAGAAATGTACGTAGATAATATGTTCAGATAGGTCCGTTCAATGATGTTTCTAATGTAATTGTTTATTGCAAATCAACGTATAGTAAGTAAATGATTTCATTAAATGTTTCGTTCGATATAGGGTGCGAATATGGTGACAAAACAAACTGCAGTGCGTTGAGCCGATATGGGTGCTATTCGAATGAGGCTTTATGCTGTGGTACATGTCTCCCACAAAAAGGAACAATTTTAGGTAAATGTAAAAAGCTCGTCACAGAAAATATTATAATGAACATCAAACTGTAAGACGTCTCAACATCATAATAATTTTAGCTCTCCTTATTAGACGTGGAAAATGATATAGTAATCATCTTTTGCGTCTGTATGTCAACCATTTCGTCTGTCTGTCCGTTCACTCTTCCTTTTTATGACCGACAAAGTGCTTAGCAGCCCTCTGACAGAGTTAAATGCCATTTGGTGGGTGATCTGTCTTAAACAAAAAACATATGCCTCCTAAAATGTCTTTATTTCGCTTTTCATATAATTCGAGTTCAGAAGTGTACGTAGATAATATGTTCAGATAGGTCCGTTCAGTGTTGTTTCGGATGTAATTGTTTATTGCAAATCAACGTCTAGTAAGTAAATGATTTCATTAAATGTTTCGTTCAATATAGGGTGCGAATATGGTGACAAAACAAACTGCAGTGCGTTGAGCCGATATGGGTGCTATTTCAACGAGGCTTTATGCTGCGGTACATGTCTCCCACAAAAAGGAACAATTTCAGGTAAATATAAAAAGCTGTCAGAATTGATATTGGATATAACAGGAGATTGAAGGTGTAAAACGCACACATATATTTGGTAACGTCACCAAATTTCTTTATTTTTCTCCACTGATAAATGAAGAGTTCAAGTTTGTGTGTTGAATTCAATTTACATACTCGCAGAATGTAGTTTTTTAATTTAATTTTGTACCAAATTAAATGCTTCCTGTGAAACCGTAAAGGTTGACATGTACAAGCAACATGGCTTATGCTTATAAGAATTCAGACAGAATAAAGACTGGCTTTCAACCGAAGACGCTTGAGTTGAAAACTGTTCGCCTTCTTATACGACTGAACGACACAAATTAAAAACATTTAAATTAAAAGAATAAATTTTGAGACACACTGTTGCCTCAAAAATATATCTTATTGGTACAGTAAATATGACGTTATTGAAACGTTTTAGCCAAACAAAAGCAAACAAAGAAACAAATCAAACAATACAACCTATTCCAATAACTACAATCTACTTCTTAACAGTATTTCCCTGGCAGAGTGATGTTTCCTCAAAAGCTAATGAGTACAGTAACAATAAGACTGCTTCCATCGACCGTTTATGATACTAGTGTATGGTGCACATCAAGAACATTTAACAGATATATACGATGACTCCTTAACTTGCTTATTATTCATCTAGGGTTTACAAATATTTAGATGTATGTCTAACATGAAAATTTAATTAAGTTCGACAATCCGATTAGATTTGCTTTTCTCTTGCAAAGTTAACGTATCAAAAATATGGCAGACGAAAGTGTTTAGACAGATCTCGGCTTTGTTACTTAAATTTGGCACGCATACACCCATTATATGATTGCGAAAACATTGCGTCCTAAGATATACAAATAAAAAGGTCGCAAAGTTTTTTTTGTGGCGATGTACATGCAGATATTTATACGTTACTTAAAGTAGAAGCGTAAGTGTTACTCATTATCGACTATATTTATTAAGAAGGAGACAACGAAAGCAACTTTGATTTACTGACTGTGGGGTTAGACCTTAGCTAAACAATTCTTGAGATACCACATATTTTTCTAATACAATATCTTCTATTTAGTACATCCTCCCCATGAATTTTAAATGATTCCTAGTTATTATCACGTGGGTTGTTGCTCTGTTAAATTGATTAGTACTGATTAGCAAAAAATAAAATCACTCTTACTTGAAGATTTCATGTTGGAACTGGGAGAGGAAAGGAAGGAAAACGGAATGTACGGTAAAGTACATTTCTGTTGCAATATCACACGTTTTATCATTTAAATTCATTCTTTAAGTGAATAGCAATCATTTGTACTCATGGAAGACTAGATGGAGAGACAGTGCGAAATATTTAACTATGACGTTTAACAAGGGTTGCAGGTAAACATGTATATAAAGTAAATAGCCATGCGTTTCATTTTTACTTAACGGAATTTTTTTTTTAAACAGATGACCTTGGCACTTTGTTCAGTATTGTTGTCAATACGACCACAGTTTGGGCTCTCGCCGTTTATCATCATTGTTGTATGGTCAGCAAATATATGTCTTTTGTCATGATTCGCACACAGCATATTACTTAGCTAACATTTTTCCATTATTGTTGATTATACTTAAACATAATGATCACTTGTAAAGAAAATGTTTACTTGGATCGTAGTTTCAGGACCATGATTTTTCCCGCGGAAGCTCTATGGTGTACCTGATTTTTGTAAGGTTGTTTGCTAAAATGTAAGTAAAGAGACTTGACCTGGTTTACAAATGCGATGGAAATTTCCATTTGAAATGACCTAGATCGAGGGCATTTTGTTATTGATTGGAATTATAAAGTGCTCATTGACATTTTGAACTCGATTACTTTTTGGAGGATTATTCTGAATTCATCACTGTGATACATCAAGACTATTGGCATATCAGCTGATCCAACACTATTGGCAAATCAACTCATTCAACACTTACATTAGTTCAGAAACATTGTAAACTGGTTGCTTTTTAGTTTTTCAGTTACTTAGATTAAGGCCATATAGTTGTAACATGATTCTGTGTATATATATATATATATATATATATATATATATATATATATATATATATAATGATCATACGTAACAACCGTCCATAAATAAAAGATAGACTGGACGAAAAAAAAAATATGCAACAAAAGGGATATAAGAGGAATATATACAGAAATTACATCTTAGCTAACAAGAATATGCATGTACTAAGATCAAAGAAAAGTGAGTTACAAATTTCAGCAAATGACAGGGACTTCTTTATTATATAACATGTTGCCAGCTTTGAATGTTTATGCATTGCACTTCCTTTGTATGCAGGCTGTGAATATGGTGACAAGGCTACTGGCTGTAATGTAGGTTCTTGTCCTTTTTATGACCCCGACACATTAGCTAAATGTTGTGAGACTTGTTATGTACCACCATCTTCAACCTAACTGCAGCAGCAACTACGTTAGATGCCAATCCATCTACAATAACAGCTTCTCCAACGCAAAACAAAACTGCAGCAATAAACATATCAATAGCATCCTCGACTAGAACATCTGCGGTGCCAACCCTAACAAATGCAATGACAACATCCCAAATTGCACAGGATAACAGAACACGTGCTGGGCCAACTATAACAATTGCAGGAACAACCAACACAACTTCATTTATAAATAAAACGTCAACTCTTACCCCAACAGCTACAGTACAAACAACATCTACAATAAAATATATGTGAATAAAACTGATATCCTCCAATGATTCAATATATATATATATATATATATATATATATATATATATATATATATATATATATATATATATATATATATCAAGTATTTTAGCAAGAGCCAGTCATTTTACACAAGTATCTTATGACAATTTAGGGAAAATAGTTATATGAACATTTAACTTTAGATAATCATACATCATCATGAGATCGATCCAGAAAATATCATCAAGTATCATTTTGCTTCTTTTATGTTTTTTTTTTTTGGGGGGGGGTGGTCTAAAAAAGAAGTAGGCAATGGTTATGTGAGACGGAACTCTCACTGGGAGTCTAGAAAGCGAAACGTCCTGAAGCTCCTGTATTATGTGCGTTTCCAGGGAATAAATAAAACAATTATAACCCTCTAACAATAAAAAAAATTGTGCTCTCGGAAACGTTACGCTTCTTTCGTGTTCATGTGGTTTTATGAGAGCTTCTCCCTGCGGCTCCGATTTCCTCTTCCCGCTCCGCGCTTGTCGTCCATTTCAAAACATAGTTCACTTAAAGTGTTCCACACTTCATTGCGAAAGAATGTGTAATATTAATTCTTACTGAATAACCCAAATAACACTTTCATATAATTGCCTCTTCATTTCGTTTTTTTTATGATAATATCAACCAGTCCAGTCAGTCAACCAGAATAATGAATTGCGACTGAATACAATAAATCACTAATGAAGCTATCCGTCATAGAATAGGCTCGGTACTTAACACTTTCATATTTTAAAATAAGACCTCTTCCAACGTCCTTCGTATCAAATCGGATTAGAGACTATACGTTAATAAAGTCTGGGATGACTTACCTTAAGGGTCTGCTTAATCACTGAAGACATGTAAGCTCTGCTGTGTACTCGATATAATGTCCCACCATTTGATGATAGGATAATAACTGTGGACAAATACAACAGACAAATGCTGGTAAAGAATTAATAGTTCTGTTTGAAATACACCGTATTTGACCACTAAACTTTAACGTTTGAGACTGAAAGCATATGGTGGTTCTATACCCTGCGCACCTGGAGAAAATCAGATGTAATCCCACAGAACAATAGACTTATAAAGTATATAAGTATAAACTTTGTATGTGTAATTTATGTAAGTATAAAATAATGCATGAGCATAGTAAAGATGTTCAATTTAATAAACATGATTTCAGTCTGAATCACCTGCTCATTATCTTAGCATAAACATGATTTAAAACTGAATCACCTTATCCACTTGGCAACTAATACATTTGTTCAATGCGATAACGAAACTAAATATAAGGCAAATTCTCGAGATAAATGTATTTACTTGCATGTTTAAAGTTTCTCTACATAATTCCGAAGATGATTCCAGTTTTGTAATCACAAAAAATCCCACCAAACGTTATTAAACATTCTGAAATATCAAAAATCCATCCTACTGACGATGATTATGCACAGTCAGTAATAATACCTTTTTTCTGGCCAATCATGAATTGTCACATCATATATTTCTGTCACCTCATTGAGTTCAAAACAACTTTACAAAGGAGCTTTACATTATTATTTGTATCGTGAACTTGTTAGCTCAATATTTTGCACAGATTTTACTCTTGGTCAGTACTCTAAATAGCTATTACTCTTTGTCAATGCCTTAAACAGTTATTGCTCTCTGTCAATACTTTACATAATTATCTCTTGTTCAATTCTTTACATAGTTATTGCTCTTGGACAGTACCTTACATAGTTATTGCTCTTTGTCAATATTTTACATAGTTATTGCTCTTGGACAGTACCTTACATAGTTATTCTCTTTGCAAGTACTTTACATAGTTATTAGTCTAGGTCAATATTGTACGTAGTGATTGTCTACGTCAATACGTTATACAGTTATTGGCCTAGGCCAATACCTTCTATAGTTATTGTTCTTGCTGTGTATAATTTGTTCTATTGTGTATTGTTATTAATACAAGTAGTCTTGTAAACAATAATTACTTTAGTCTCATGGATTGTTCCACAAATTTCAACTTTACAAGGGTGCAGTTGATCTTCAGTGACAGAATTCTTGCGAAAACCCTGACAAATGTAATTAGCTTTGCGTAATTTTCACATTATTTGATGCAAACTAATCTCCATCATCGTTTCGAACCATATTTGCAATGGTGCATCACACGCAACTAGCACTGTAATGCGTTTACCTTTGATTCTGCATGGTTAGTCAGTTTCAAGCAATATATGTTTCCTTTATTTGCATCCAAACAAATATGGCATAATGCCAATGTAAATAATTTTAGCTTGATGTTCATGTAGTGAGAGTGTTCTTGAACATTATTGAACAGAACTTATTGTTCTTTTGTTATCATAATTTTTGTCTCTGAACAAATATTTTAGTTATAGTCTTGATTATAATTGCATGAAAGGATTATGACGGTTGTGGCAAAACAGATGCTGAGTTTCAAGATTCATGTAGGTCTGTATTTTTGAGTGGTCTACTCATTATTTAACTGCCAAGTGACATTTCATTAAAACTAAAGGTTTGGGACAAATATTCTCTATATAAAATTACTTGATAATATCCTTAAATTCTCCGCAAATGTGTTAAGAGCTTTATTACCAAATGTGGACACGTTCAGGCGTTCTAGATCAAAAGGTAGGAGACTTTTAAAATCATAATTTAAGAACTTAATCACGTTTGCTACAAATATTCCATGTCGATTCTCGATAAAACGTTAGTCAACCCATTTTGATATACAACTTCATACCTATTTAAGAAACAAAAACAATCCAAAATGAAACGAAAACTTAGAGAGCGCACAGTTGAAAGTGTTCTTCGGATCAGAGTTATTTTAGCCTAAAACACATCGCTTGTCTTTTATTTAACCCTGTTTGTTTATGTTGCTATATCAACAAAATTGTGCGTGAATGCAATATTTAGTATATGAACACGTCGCAGCTTGTTGTTTGTACGTGGGTTTTTTCTTTCTTCATAGTATAAATAGCCTGAATAGTAAACGGGTGAATTTATATAATCAGAATATGCCACATATATAAACTAGAAGTAGTTAGAATCATTCAAGTGAACGTATATATAACCTTCCCCCAATTACCCCAAACGCCCAACCGAAGCATTGTCTCGTCCTGATGGCATTTATAAGAACATTGACATACTTGAAGAAAAAAATCGTTACAATTATTTCTGAATGAAACTTTGTAGTAGCCTTTGCTGCTTGTCTGGTAAAACGTGATCCTCTAGCAAATTAATAAATTAGTGTCAGCCAAGCAGCCGCCACCTCTAGGATACCGCATTGCGAATGTACTTGAGATAATATTGCATGGGGTCTATATATCAACAGCTATAGTTTTTCCATTATAACCCGATATAATTATATAACATGCAAACTATTGCTATAATAATAATAATATCAATAATAAGAAAAAAATAAAAAAATAAATAAGTGCATCAAGAACTAATTGCTAATAATTATTACTAATAATAAGAGGTTTGGCAGTAGAGGGTTTAATATATTTATGGGAACTAATTTTTGTATACAAACCACAATGGTTACATTTGTTAATTAAATACTTTTTATTTCCGTTTCTTTGTGGTAGATAAATGGTTTTTACACTGTCTTTGCGTTATAATTTTTTCCGCTTTCACTCTCGCTGTAATATTTTCCTATTGACTTCTCATTTATTCGATTATGAAACAATGGGTACGCGAACAAAGACATCTTTTAATTAATTACTTAATAAACTGACTATTTCATTAATTTATAAGTTCTTATCTTCCTATCTGTTTATCTATGTGTTTGTCTGCATTTACACCAACACCGTTTCATCTCTCTCTCTCTCTCTCAACTATTTGCTTCAAACAGAAATACAAATGAACACTAAAAAGAAAATCAGATTCGAAATATACATCTCAATCTAAATTTTCATGAAGTAGACAAATTTCATTTCAGCCAATATGTCTTTAGTAAATTCATATTCTAGGATATTCATGACATAAAAGGGATATAAATGTTATTTGACAAAAAACTGGCTGTGCGAGATACTCAAGTTTGTAAATTTAAGGACGTGCTGGTCTGCTGGAACAATTAGATCCTGACGGACAGGACATAACACAATATAATACAAAGCGATGCAATGCAATTGAATCAATACAAGGCAAATAATGCAATGTAATACATTACAATACAATGCAATGCAATGCAATGCAATACATTACAATACAATACAATACAATACAATACATTGCAATGCAATGCAATACAATACATTACAATACAATACAATACAATACAATACATTGCAATGCAATGCAATACAATACATTACAATGCAATACAATGCAATACAATGCATTACAATGCAATGCAATGCAATACATTACATTACAATACAATACAATACAGCACAAAGCAATGCAATACAAAGCAATGCAATGCAATACAACGCAGTGCAATGACTGCATTTCAGACTTAGGTCTATCTGCATAAACATTTATATATTAACAAGACACAAGATATTACAAAGGCGGTTGATATAGCAATCTGTTGCAGCTATCGATTTTATTTTTCATGAACAAAAGCAGCATATAACGTGGAAATACTATCAACATTGTGTTAATACTACGAGCGCATCTAGTTCTTGTTACGTATATCTTTATTTGTTTTAAGTCTTGTTACATGATTGTGCCTATATTGTGTTTAATTTTTGTTCATCACTGTAAATTGTATTGATCATCTATTTCAATTATTTACATGGTTATACAATTTTAGCTGAAGATTTTAAGAACATAAAATGCATACGATCTATAAATAGTTGTATACGTAGGCGTTGAAGACCAGTAATACTAATATGAATAATAAAACGTGTTGAGAACTGGGTGTGTGTGTGTGTGTGTATATTTTTTACTGGATGGTGGGGTCATGTGCTTTCGTATAAGAACTAAGTAATTTCCCATTGGATGGTTTATGACAGGTGGTTTCTTTTACAATGTTGGATATTTGCAAAGTATATATATATATATATATATATATATATATATATATATATATATATATAAAACTACAGCTGTTTTTTCCTTAAGAAAATTTTGCGGTGGTATCTGCCAATATAATTACGTTTATAATTGTATTATGTTGTTGTTGTTGTTGTTGTTATTGTTATTATTATTATTATACAAGTTGTTGTCCATTCATACGCTACACAATTCTCTTCACATGTTGCCTTTAGAGTCTAACGTTTTGCGACCTAAAAATGGGTCGACATGCTCTTTTTGAGTGGAGCGCCCAGATCAAACATAGTAATTTGAAAATTATTAGACGTGTGATTTATTTATATTACAAGGGGAGAGGCTAACACTACAAACCTAATCTGGTTCGCCGTCCAAAACGGTTAAGAACCTCAGCAAGGTTAGACTATTCAAGCATAACTCCTCCGGGATATAATTTATTCAGCAGGAAATCTTATATCTGGCGTCTATATTGCCAGGCTCTGTCCACGTCATATGAATAGGTCTGTTGATGTTGGTTGTTTGTGATGAACACAGTAACCCTCCCGTTTATATATATATATATATATATATATATATATATATATATATATATATATATATATATACATCAGGTTGTAAATTTCAACAAGTGATTCCAGGTTGTAAATTTCTCCAAGTGATTCTAACTTATAGGATTCCTCCAGCTTTCTTAGATTTAGTGTTTATATTGTATAAACAGCATGCATATTCCCCTGACTAAGACGTCGCTTAGCTCCCAGGGTCTCTGGAAATAACGTGGTATGCGAAATGGTGTATATAAACCCTAGACCCCAAATCCCATACAAAGATACAGTCCTCTTTCCACTGACGGATATAGTCTGGTTCCCTGACCTCTCTCCACTCCAATACTTTTCTTTATAACGGTCAGGTAACGGCCTCCGCCGTGTTGAAATTACGCAATGTACATGAAGGTAAGCACGCATTTTGATCAGCATAGCTCACAACATGAAATATTCTCGCACAGAAGTGTTAAAATGGGGGCAAATGATGCATTACGATGAGTTCTACTTGTTAGTATTCTTTAAAATATGTGTTAAGTCGTCGTAGAACTTTGTGCAGCGTTTTAATTTACGAATCACGCGTATGTGAGGAGGGGTGTAATTACCATTTTTACTCGATCCTGTAATAACTATGCGCGGCTTAGTTTTTTTATACTGATTTTTCTTTTGGTGGCAAAGTTCGATAGTGTGATATAGGCCCAGGTCTGAAGACATCCGTCATTCTCAAATTATTACCAAGGATTTGATAATCAACATTAACACGTCCAGGACAATTTTTGACAAATGCATGATTAATATCTTTTGTTTTTATGTAGAATGAGGTTGAACTTGTTAAGTTCTATAAATAGAATACGTGGTATAATATATTTTAGACCTCTTTTATATTTACAACAAATTTCCTGCCAACTGCATTTCCTTGATTTCACCCTGTGCTCCCCCCCGACGACCTACCCACTTAAGTTTCCTGTACAAATATATTTATTTTGCTTTTTTAGTATACTTGTACTACACACACACACACACACATACTTGTAAAAGGTGTCAAGTGGGGACCAATGAAAAGTACTAGTCAAATGGGGACCTTATTAAATACTATTCATATTGCCAAATTCTCTTAAAGGGAACATTACTAGAAGAAAAAATATCATTGATATAGGTTCAACGCTATGACATTTCCTTTCTTCACATTGTGTTATTGTCATAAGCAAATGAGGACTTCTTACTCAGACTATCAGTGCAAGACTTCGTATACACCATGACAACTGGGGACATTTCTTACACAATACAACCTAGGACTTTCTTATCGACACATGTCCAAACAAAAAATGAAGATGTCCTACACTAGTACATCTTGGTTATTGTTGTTTTTATAGGGTTTAACGCCATTTTTCACCAAGAGAAAGGTTTTATATGGGTGGGGGTGGGGGTGAATAAATGGTGCATAATTTAGAACCAAGGAAAACCCCGGAAAGAACCACTGACACACGAGAATCTACCGGCAAGCTTTCTTACCTAGCCACATTGTCCGAGCCCGAGAGCGCTTTAGACCACTTGGCCACTTGGCCACCCAGGTCCCCAATGCATCTTGAACCTAAGACATATCATACTCTAGAAATGAATAAGGATCTCTTACAAGTACGGTGGAGATGGCTTACACAATAACCGTTCTGGACCTTTCATGTCAAATTTCTTTATAAGGCAAGCAAGTAGAATTTGTTGTGTATTACACAACAGCCATTCAAGACTTGCCTGGTGCCATTTCTTAATTCAGCAAGCGTGTGAAGAACTCGTTTACAATACCGCATCATACACTCAAACAATTAGGACCTGCCTGGTTTACGTTTAAATTAAGCAAGCAAGTGAAGACCCATGAATAGCATGGCACCTTACACAACAGCAACTCAGGACCTGCCTGGTGTAATTTCTTCATTATGCAAACAAGTGAAGACCCAATGCATAATATGACATCGTACACAAGAACAACTCGGGACCTGCCTGGTGTAATTTCTTCATTATGCAAACAAGTGAAGACCCAATGCATAGTGTGATATCTTACACAACAGCAACTCAGGACATGCCTGGTGTAATTTCTTAATTATGTATACAGGTGAAGACCCCACACGATAGCAACTCGGGACCTGCCAGTTGTAATTTTTTATTTAAGCAAGTGATGACGTCACACACAACACGACATACAAAACTTGACAAATGGACCGAATAATAAATGTGTTCATAGAAAATAAGATATACCCCAGGTTGTTGTGCTGATAAAGCTGTTTTCATTCACTTCATTTAAAAAAGTCAATTTGATCTTTAGTTTTCTGTAAAACGTTTCAATCCAATTTTAGAAGGATTTTTGTCGAAATTCTGTACAATTACATTGAATGAAAGAAAAAGTGGCATTAATTAAAATACTGATACCTAAAATAGTCCTGAAACTCTGAATTGATTCTAATTCACCTTTTGAATGTAGACAATTAATACAGACTTACAAACTTGAGTATTAGGTTACATAATACAGTAGCACATAACTTGCCCAGGAAAAAATACTTATCTGGACTAAAACTATTACCAAGTAACCTTAACAAAATCAGGGGCATTTTTACAGGTATAATTACAAATGTTTTAAAAAGTGATGCTCTCTAATAAATCATGATCTGATCAAAATCCGAGTGTTACTGGGATATTGACACTTCATAATAAAGTAATGTCCATGTCTCAATGAAGCAGCTTAAAACTGAAATTCACACTGGGATTATCAGGGATCATCCATATAGTATGTACACAAAAATCTGGCAAAGCTTGACTCCCCCCCCCCCCGTACACATACATTCTTTGTACACACCTCCCCACCTGCGTATGTACGCTTGACGCATCCCATCCCCCAAATTTCTTTAGAACGGCCTATATTTAATGCACGCAGAAACGATCAAGGAGTAATAATATTGACATGCTTAATAAAACAATGTCCACCGAAGCTGAATATCTGGCTGCATCAAATAAATAAGTTTTAACTTTAGAAAGTTTGTCTAGTGTCTGCTAAAATGCAAACGCCGACTAAACTCAGTCAAACAGGTTACATATTATATGACTTATCGAGGTTCCACACCTTCTCCCCGTTTCTTATGCGTACGTACATTATCAGTAGACCCCCCTCCCATAAGCAAGCGTATGCATTTGGGTTACCCCCCCCCCATGAGTACTGTGATGGGGCAAATTTATGTCGCTCTACGGAAAGCACATTAGTTTGGACCAGACAACAATTAATTAGATTTATGGGGACAGGCGCTTGTTAAATCGTTATACTTCAGTGATTTTTAATGTCGGGTCGGTAGCGGTAGAGATTTTTAAATTAAGCAGTCGTTTGCTTAACCGGGAGACGGACTATTAAGGACATGGCTAACTTCGATTTCATAGTGGATCTATCGAAATTGAAAATTTTCCAGAAACCGTTAGTCGAAATCCTGAAGGTCAAGTTAACCCCAATTTTGGCGCCTAGATAAAAGACGGTAAATATATTTCATCCTGATTGGTTACGCTAAACAAGGGGCGTGTTTCCACACGAATTTCCTAACTGTAAATATCCCCCCCCCCCCATCGAAAAATCTAATTAGTCTAAGCTTTGCTGCAAGAGTAAAGGTACAGGGGACTCCGAGAGTCAATTTGGAAGAAATTCTCTCGTAAAACATTTGTCCAAGAGACCGGTTGTCTGGAAGGTTGACGGATGCAATTTTGGCGGTAGAAGCGAGAAACGCATAGCAAAAAAAAAAAGGTATTTGCCTTCAATATCATGAAATTCGTTGATACCAATATAATGATTTGCTTGAAATATTTGATAATATGTGCATGAATTTTTTTGTTTAAATTTGTAGATCAATTATCTTGATATAAGTATAACTGTGTTGAGTTTATATATATATATATATATATATATATATATATATATATATATATATATATATATATATATAATCTTCTTAATATAAGGCAGTCGAAATTTGTCTTGTTTTATATGAATTAGGTTCTAAGAATTTCATGTATTAATTTAGTTAATATGAATTACGAGAATCCGTGTGAGTTCACCGATCTTGGGTAATTTCACGTATGATAAAGACTCGAGTACATATTGACTGAAATTAAATGTTGTTAAGCCATGCAGTGTAATTTCTTGTATGCTAGAGACTTGAATGTGTATATTCGCTGAACATAACGTAAAGCCAGGTAGTGAATTGCATTCATTCATTTGTGTAATTGAGACGAGAGCGGAGCTTCTAAGTCTTGTGTGTTAATGTGAAGTGATGAATTAGCCATTAGGATGTACATTAATCTTATGAAACTAGATTTGTTTTGGTCTGCCATGCTTGGGCCGACTAATTGCTTTGGTATGTTTCAATACCGATAGTAAGATCTAATAACGAGAGGGGAGTAATGTTCTATTCCCAGTAGAATAACCGACAGCAAATTTAGGTTGTCCTGTTTGTTTTCAAAGGGGAAAATAGCTCTTCAACCCCATAAAGAATTAAATATTCATTATAACTCATTTCATTCTTTTATTTTATCAAGTTTTTTGAAGTTTCTGTGCATGTAATATTTTGTGAAATGATAAGTCAACAGAAATACTTAAAAGTACAAATTATTATCAGTATCTATCAACATAGCTTCATACAATATAAACTGAAGCAATGACTAACATAATAAATTACTGACCCAACATATTAAATAATTACTACACTATAAATATATATTTCTGTTTTCAGATTACATCAGAATTTCCGTTGGGGGGCACTCTTTTTCAAGAAAATCAACAAAGCAAGCTAATTATGGGACATAGGAAACGCCAAATATGCAACATTCTAATCTGATGTGATGTAGATACTCCCTGAACCAAAGCTGTCCATTAATGGCTCTCGACAATTCATTAAATTTTTACAAAAAAATTAAAATAAATCGGTTTGTCCTTGTTACACGAGTTACATTTTGAAACAATGGTGTGTCTTTTCTAGTTTTTGCCAACTGCAATAGAACACTAAATTTTAAAAAGAAATATTAAGAAAATGTTTCACAAGAAGATTTGTAAAATCATAATGTAATATTTGAAATTGTTAATTGATGGATTATGAATACCTGTGTACCCATTTTATATACATCTAAACCATGCTGTTTGTATTCATTATGCAGTTGTAATAGTTATGTTGATTATTATCCAGATAGCAAAAGAAATCATGAACTGAAAATCTAATTTGTTTGTCCTGTTATGTGAGTTCCAAGTATAGGATGGCAACGATTTGACAATATTTTGAAATGAGAACTGACTTATCTTCCAACTATTATTTTGTAGAAGATGGGATACTAAACCACTGATTCATAACAGATTTGATGTGATAATGATGCATTAAAAAATTGAGGTATTTGCTCATCATTTTCCTTACTTAATACATTAAAGAAACATACATGTTGTCTCGGCTCCACATTCGCTAACACATTTTTTGTACATTGTTTACTTATAATAGCCTTATAACTATATGAATGGTACTTAAATTTATTTCCATTAAGTGCCCTTATAGTTAAACTTGAATGTCTAAGAATCAGCACACATTACTACACAGTAAAAAAAAAAAACGTTTCATTACACTAATAATAGCAATTACTCATGTTTTATCATCAGCTGTTTGCCAAATATCAAACACCTAAATGTGTCAATCAAACGTTTTATGCTCCATCACAATGTGAAAAATGTTTAAGTTCAATCAGTATTCACAATAAACTATTTTAAATTCAACCCTCACTTTTTATTAAAAAATGTGAGAAGAACCCTTCATTATGCTTCTGACTGTATCATTGGAAAATTCCACTTGAGGTTAAACATTTTGCCTCAGACACTACTCAGCAAAGCCTCATGTCTTACACAGAATTCTGACCCTCCAATATAATATTCCTATTTTACACCAGTGCATGAGGGTTCTGCTGTTGTTTACTCTGTCCAAAACATTTACAGATTTAAATCTTTAAACATTTCTGGTCTTACTTTTAATGAAGGTTTCACTGAATAGTTGAAAAAACACTGTGATCTAGATTGTAAGAAATACTGATTTCAGAATATTGTGACAAATCATCCATTTAAAGTAATATCATACCCACTAATGAAAACATTTGCCACATTCTTATAAATATGCATGAATCGAATCCATCAATCCCACACCTTCTCTCAAAAGTAAAGGATCAAACATACTCATGTGAATACAGAAATCTTTAGCCATCTGAATTTTATTTATATTAAAAAGGCCTATGTCTGACCCTTGCTGTAAAAGCTATGCATAGCCCAGTTACTCGGCTAGACTGTCAGCTAACATTATTTTAAGAGCAGCATAACTAAACTGGTCTCAACATAAAATATGTAACTAGTTGTTAAATATATTATTTTCTTTATTACAAACTTTAAGTTATATAATTCATAATCAAAGTTTTAAAAAATGGAAAATTCCCTTAATATCTTTTGGATAAATAATCCTCAAGTACCATGATCATTATTCCAGCTAGGGAGACACAGCAGGGCATGGCAACCTGACCTCAAAATCCATATGCCCTGCCAATGTTTCTGGCTTCTAAATCATATTCTGCTCCCCAAACACCCCCATCCCTTATATCCTGTGTTACTGTCCTTAATATTGAGCCTCTTTGGGTTGAAATGCATAAAGAGGTGTGGGCAATCATCACTATCTAGATGGAAAATAATTTTAAGTTAGGTTGGACACTAATCCTGACTAGTATGCTGCAAAAACTAGATGCAACCAGAAACTGCTTGTTGACTGCTCTATCTCCCTATAATGTTATATTAAGTGCAAGAAGATCAATTGTGACGAGGACAGTTTGTCAAGAATCCCAACAAATGTCTGTGAGGTGCTGAATGATGTTGTATGGGACCTGTCAGAATGATACACCAAAATCAGGAAGAAAACCATTCCCCAAGCATAGTTACTATTATAACTGACCCCTGGTGAAGGATATAGCAACCAACATTTTAAAGGAAATAATAATCTGCATACCAAAGGGTGTTTAATGAAACATAGGAACAGCCACCACTTTGTCCAACAAGTCATCAAATCAGGTTGACAACTTGGGATTTTGACATTATAGCAGTATGAGATATCTAAACAGCAGTCCCCAGTGTAAAGCGCTTTTAATGACTGATTTGTCATATTAAAGAACACTCAAGCCAGGTCCAATTAAAATGTTATCAGTCTACAACTGATCAGTTTATGTACTACTAACACAACTTGAACACTGATGACAAAATTGGCTACAACCAGCTTTGATATAGCACACACTAACCACAAAAGTACTCAATGATCTTGAGACAGGGTTTTACGAATAGACTTTGTACTGATTTGCCTGTTGGTACATATACCCTGATTCAGACATATAGAAACTTTTACAATTCTATTCCGAATAAAATGTTTAATTTGCTGCCAACTTCTATTGGCAAGAGCAGCTTCTTTGACCTTAGCATTCTGGCACTGTAGCTTTCCTGGTAATTTTCTGGCTTCAATGTAATGATTAAGCTGCCGTTTTGCAGCCTCCTGCTCCTCTCTAGTCCACAATGTTCTTTCTCTAAATGTTTTTTCTGCACTGGATATAATAATTCTCATTATCATCTAACAATTAATCCTAACAATCATATATATGACAGAGTTATCCCAGAAATTGTTGAAGTCATTTTGGTTGATGCCTGCAATTATCATGTTTGTCTGATTCAAACTTTTGTGCTACAATATTCCTCAACTAAAATCAATAAATAATTAAAATAAAATTTTCTATACATATAAAAGAAAATTATATTTTACAAAATTTCTGACTTCAAGAATTAAATTAAGCTGCATCTATTTATGATGTCATTATTGTAGCCACAGAAAGGGTATCTTTAGGCTGTAATGTGTGCAAGTGAAATTAAACAAGTTCCTGTCACATTTCATTGTTTGTTAGATTAAAACAGAGAAATCTCAACAATGGTTATGTGAAGATATCAGATGTTAAATTCAGGGAAAAACAATTTAACAAATGTATGTCTTCTTAAGTCCATTTAAATCTTGCAACTGTACATTTAATATGCATCCCAACACTTAATGGAGCTTCTTATATCAGCCAAATAAAAACACATTTTGATTATGCTGTTGTTTATATTATTGCTATATCTCCTATTTCTCTGTGCTTTTGTTACAAATTACACAATTGTGAATTTATTTCTAAACCTATTTCCTTACTACAGTCATGAACTATGTGTATATGTAAAAACAGTTACTCACACAGCTTGATACATAAAAATGTGTTATGTCATTGTTAAATGCAAAAATAGAACTACTGAAATATCAAGAATATCATTTGAAACTGATTCTGAATAAAGTACAGTAAGATTGAAAATGCTTGCTCATAGTAATCTTTTATTCCTTCACATCGTTCACTGTGCAATTATGTGTATTTGGAACACTTTGTTTACTTCCCTTATGTAACTTTGCTGGTATTAATATATTTAATGTGAATTATCAACTGGATTTTGTGTGAAATATTTCTCAATTTATTGATACTATCATGTTTCTTTTTCCCCCAAGTCTCGGACTTTTTAAGTAATGAAAAATTTTGGATTTTCAAAATATAATAATTGACAGTTAGATCTATTTCAAAGTGATAACAGCTTTCATGCAAATGGTGGATGTCATATGTAGTTATTTTCACCATGGTTCTCACACTTTTTCCAGGATGAAATTACTTTTTTTAAGGTTCACATATGACCATTACTGAATGGAAATAAAGAACATTTTTTAGATCATAAAACATACATTTTCTAAACAGAAAGATATTAATCTCTTTCAAGACTCTCCAAAAACACTGAAGTCAGAAAAGATGATCAAGTACAAAACCACAAAATGTATCACACAACACAAGATTATATCCCTATAAATTGGCATGTAAAGTCATTTCAGTGTACAGAATAAAAATTCTAACTTTATTTTGCTGCATTATGTTGCTAAGTGGGAACAACATAATGAACATAAATTATGGTTTGTTTCCTATCAAACCTTTAATTCTTAAGAATTCTGTAGCAATATATATATATATATATATATATATATATATATATATATATATATATATATATATACACACACACAGGGCTCGAATTTCATACAAATTTAATTGTAGCCAGAAGGACTAGGATATTGAGAAATTTACTAGTCCTGCCAAATCTTTACTAGTCCTGTTCACAAAACAATGTCACACGGCTTTCATGTACATGTCTGTGTGTTTGTTTTTGCGAATTGCGTACACCAGTTACACCACATAACGTTCCTTTCCTCATCATAATTCAGCCATTCCCGGTCTTTTGTCCATTTCTTCTGAAATTTTCCATTACGCTTTTCCCTATCATAAGAATTATTCCTCATCATTCTCATTCAACTTTTGCTTTTTTTTCTGATGGCTGAACACATTCTATCAAATGCCACATTTTGCCTGTCTTATAAGGAGGGAATTGTGCCTTGTTTTGAAATACGATATGTTATAGTAGACACGAATTATTTAAAGCAAGAAAAGGAATGGCACAGTGTCCTTTATATAATAAAGTCAGAGTAAGAAACACATTTCAAAACACGTGTCATTGCCCCCTCCCACAATTAAATGGCCTCTCCCTAACAAAGACTTAACTTCAGCGGATGTTCTTCATGATCAAAGCAGTGGCTATTGTAAACACTGTTATAAAATATTAGCATCAGAAGATAGCGTTAGTTTCAGCTTGGAAAAGGTGTGTTCCCATCAAACGAAGCCATCTGACGCTCAGCGTGTTGTATTTAACAGCTCCAGCTACTGTATCATAAGTGGTAAGTTTGGTAATTGTTCCTAATTAATCGAACCTCAATGTACTGTTGAAATTAATAATAAGGCAGAAACTTTTCTCTTTTTATATAGAGGGAATTTCTCTTTTTTTATAAAAAAAAAACAATTTAGGGCACTGTGTAAGATAAACTTGCATTTTTAAATTAAATTTTGTTCATTGTATTTTAAAAAGTATTGAAAATTCTTGCTTTAAAGGGGAAAATGAAAATAACAAACCTTTCTCTTGAAAGTACTGTATGCTGAATCCACGCTGGTCTTTACCCAAGGCTATCCGTTGTCTTGCAACTTCGGACTGCTTTAGTCTCCTCTGTTAGAAAAGTACATTGTAAATATGTTGGAGAAATTTAAAGAATCTGACAAGCAACATTATCAAAAATTAAAAATATATACTACCAATGCCAGCTGCAGTTTCAAAACAATATGTTGTGGACAATTATGGCCTGTAAACTAACATGTTCCTTCCAACATCACTAGAGAGGTACAAGTTGGCGAAAAGCATGATCTGAGCATAGAATATTTATACAGTAATGAATGTCAGGCTTGGGACATTAACAAGTTGGGACACAAAATCATAGTAAATGTTTTGTAAACTACAAGTTTTGGAACACCTGAGAGCCATTTTTTCAACTGGCCAATTAATGCCTTCCATCAATTTGATGGTAGTTTTTAAAGAAATCAAATTAGATTGATATAAACTATTTGAGAAAACAGTCAAAATGTTCAATAATAATCTACTTTCTTCTTATATTTCTATTGGAAATCTGTACAATTCACTTGGTTCATTACAATTATTTAACATTATCACAGTGTTGTACCCATAATAACAATAGCTTTTTTCAAAATTGACACCAAACGCTTTATCGCATAAAATTGTCAAAAGTTACCAAAAATTATGTTTTCTGCCTTGAAAATGTAAAAATATACTTGCTTAACATGATACCAGAAAATCAACAATGAAAATAGTATCCAGATATGACTCATTGCTCACAAATCATAGTGACCTTGTTTGTACCAGTGTTGGCTACTAATTTAGCATATGACAATCTAAATATAGAGGATACTGCTTGAAATGAATTACTAATATATATATATATATATATATATATATATATATATATATATATATATATATTTCAAGTGGGTTTTTCAAACACAAGATGAAATATATCCAGTAATTTGAGATTATTTACACCAAAAATATAACAAGTTATGTCATTCTTCTTCCCAATTCAAATTAAAATAGCACATTAAGAAATAAACTGTGTGCCTTGTTGAATTTGAACTGGAGTCATCTGCAATGGAAAACGGCCATCTTTACCACTGAAACACATAAACATCTAAGAATAACTTCAAATTTCACTGTTATTTTGTTATCTATGCAGCAGTGAAAATGTTTATATTTCACTCCAGTGCAATATCTTAATAATTTCACTTAGAAAATCCAGTAATTCATGGCCTAGCGTAGAAGAAATACAGAATAACTAAATTCATGCAAAAGTTTTAAAGCTGATAACTATCATGTATAGTGCTTCTGCATATACATGATTGTGTGTGCATGAGAGAGAGAGAGATAGAGAGAGATATGGGGAATGACTGGGGTATGTGCCAACTGGTTTGGACTAATGTTGCTGAAGGAAGGGTTCATTTAACACCTAACCAAATTTCCTCTTTACCCAAGCCACTAAAACAATTAACAGGGTGAGGTTGCTGTCAGCAAACATGACATATTACTGCCCGACATCCACAACCAAAAAGAAGCAAAAGGAGGGCTAAAATAAGCTGCGGAAAGAGTAGATTTTTGATAAGCCAAAATATAAACTAAAATGAATCCATGATGACCTTGTCTGGCATTATTTAGCATATTATCTTCTATTATGTTAATTCGTTAATAAATATATGGCATTTATGTGAATATACAGTATGATGATGATGTGCTTTATATATATATATATATATATATATATATATATATATATATATATATATATATATATATATATATATATATATATATATATAAACATATAAATATACTCATTCATACATTTCTTATGTGGATGACATTGTGTTGTACACTTGCTTACATCAATTTTAATGTTCATTTTGAGCACATGATAAAATGTACATAGCAATAGACTAAAGTATGATCTGGAAAAATGAGAATTGGTAACAAAAATGAAAACGATAAATTCAGCTTGCAATATTTTTTTTAAGAATAATGGATATTAATGATGTTCTCTAAGTAAACTAAATATTTTAGGTTTCAAATTAAGTATTAAACGGTCTAAGCAGCAAGAAATCCTCCAGTAGAAAAATCAATAGTTATCTTCACTGACCCTGACATGATAAAAAATCACCGTCAGCTTGGATACGATTGGAGACAAGAGTAAAAAGTTGCCAATCCAAAGCAGCTAATTGCAAAGAGCTGTTGATTATCAATTATGATTAATGTGGTATATTCACTATGCATAAAAATAGGGTATTGAGGAGAAAACATGTTTTCAGATGTCCGCACTGCCTCTTCCAAGAATAACTGAATATATACCAGTGTCAGCCTATTCTGTGCATCATACTGTTCTGCGCAATGATACATCATTTCTGTAAACCCTGGATCACATGTCGTTTTCGGTCGAAATAGTATTTGTATAAGGAAAATGGTCATCCTTTAATATTGGTAAGTAATATTCATAAAGTGTAAAAAAAAAAATAACAACAAAAAAAACCCAAAAACATTTCTATTCTAAATGGATATGAAAATGTGCCTTCTAAATGTCAACATGAAGACCCACCCCATGACCTTCTTGAACTTGTAACCCAGAATTTATACTATATTCTCCCATTCATCAAAATGAAATATTTATCTTTTAGAATAATACAAATAAATACATTATTTAAAAGAAAGAAATGTTTACCTTGGGACAATACTGCAACTTAATCCATATTTACAATTTTGGAAGAAATTGTCCCACATCTACTTTATCGTCTGCTAACCGACTTGCCCTGCACAAGTGAGATTGTCAAGAAATTCTTGGGCATATATTCTGTTTAACAATTCTTTAGTATTTGTCCCCCTATAAATGAGACCTTGTAAACACATGACATCCAATTTGTTGTTGTTTCTCTTCAACTTAATAACTTATTAAATTTATGAAATGTTGAACATTTTTACTGGATTTTTTTTTTTTAAATCAATTTAATTTGCTTAATATCTCTAGGCATTTATTGATATTGCTACACTTAATGTTCTGAAATCAACTATAAACTTGACCAAAGTCCGCAGTTGAAATGCTGACGAAAAGAGTCCAAAGTAATGTAGGGGTAGTATTCCATGTGTTCAGAATTAGTATTATTTTGAACAGAATGTTCTGGTGACAATAGCTGCATTTCAAACCGTAAGCACTGTAGTATTTATTTTTTATCAATCGGTCGAATTTGGTGTTCATTTTGTGCCAATATTGGTGATGCAAGCCTTACATGTGCAGAAAAGCCAGATTACAGACAAATTGTCTCATTTTATGTTGCAGTACATATAGAATGCTCTATTCGACATTTTTAGCAAAACTGGCATCATTTGCAATATTTCCTGAATACAGGAATGGAGATAAATGATAAATAAACAAGTCCAGCTTTCATTAGTACTGGCCCTTCTTGGATACGTCCAGTGTTAAATTACAGCATTTCACCGTACTAACAGAATAATGATTAGTTAACCCTTTACCTCATAGAGCAAAGTTACCAAGCACAGCGCGCTATAAATAGAACACCTGTTACCTTATCAACTCCATACACATAGGCCTGCCTGTCAACTGTTAAGCAATGTAGTATATGTTACGTTTAACAGCTGTTTTAAAGATCTTACATTTTGGGTAGACATCTATTATGTGTGGAAAAATTTAAGAGTAAAGTCCGATTGTTATAGCTGTGTAATTATTTTTCACAGAAGAATTTTTTATGTGCTTTAAAATCTTGAGAGAACTCATTCACCGTCAAGTCAGTGAGACCGCGTGACCAACCGTAGCTGCCATTTCTCATATTCGAAATTTACAAGTTTTTTGTCCGCGTCTATATCACTAAGTTATCTGAACTGGATAATTTATAAAAATTAATTGCTGCCTACATCAATATCAGAACCTTTAACTAAGTTATTGAATCTTTCATAGGTGTGATTCTAATCGTGAAAACTTCGTAAGTCTTGAATGAAATCCGCGACCTCCATTTTGGAGAGTGGAGATTATGAACCAGTTACTTTAAATAGCAGATATCGACCAGAGCATAAACAGTGACCACGTGATCTGACGTAATTGTCATTCACAGAAATGAATGTAGTATTTAATAAGGGGTATTCCCCGAAGGTGGCGCTACGAGAACCGGCTTCAAATGGCTTATGTTTACAGCAGATGTCAAAAGGTGCTTCCATGAGAATGGAGTAGAGACGTGAAAAGGCGCTTCCATGCGAATGGAGTAGAGAGTGTCCAAAGACGCTTGCATGAGGTAAATGGTTAAATGAGTAATCATTTTTCAAGACGAGATTTAGAATGCAAAATAATGCAAGTTAATTTGCTCGATATTATTGGTAAATTATAATTGTAATCGAGAAAAAATAGAAAATATGACAAAAATAATACCATACTAACGATTGGTTTTAAACTGATTCTGAGATCCTTGTGCATAAAGATATACAGTGGAACCCCGCTATAACACGATAATTGGGGTCCACAAAATTGGATCGCGTTAATATTGGGGTTGCGTTAATGCAGGGTTTTACAGTATTTTGCTTTTTTTCAGATAACTCGCTCCTTGGTGGGTGGGGAGCACGGGTGCTGAAATTTTATTCAAGCCATCATGGATAATTCCAAAAAAAACCAACACAAACGTACCAAAACAGGATCAGAGTCGGATGATGAGCCATGTAGTGTGGAATCCTTTCCTCGCTTCATGGTCATCCAATCGAAAGACGAGGCTAAACCACTTGCTGCACTATCGCCATTTATAGTCGAAACGACTATACTTGGATTAGTTGGCAAGCCGAAAAGTGTAAAAAAACTAAAATCAGGCGGCCTACTTGTAGAGTTTGAGCGCAAAGCACACACTGAAAATATCCTAAAAATTAAGACCTTTCACGATATTTCAGTAAACTGTTTCGCCCACTCTACACTTAACACATCAAAAGGCGTCATTCGTTGCCGGGACCTAGCAGGAGTCACCGACAAAGAAATCGTCGAGGGTATGAAAAATGAAGGTGTCACTGCAGTCCGCAGAATTCGTATCAAACGAAACAACAATCTGCAGGACACCAACACTATTATACTCACCTTTAATAAGCCAACAGTACCTAAAGTGGTCAAGGTTGGATTCCTACAAGTTAAGGTTGAGGTATACATACCAAATCCCCTCCGATGTTACAAATGTCAAAAATACGGTCATCATGAAGACAGATGCTCTAGAAGTCAAATATGCGGCCGATGCGGCGATCCCTCCCATCGGGAATCAGAGTGCAAAGCCACTCCGCATTGCGTCAACTGCGGCAAAGAACACCATGCTAGTTCAAAGGACTGCGACACATGGAAACAGGAGAAGGAAATCCAGAGGGTTAAATACACGTCCAACATCCCCTATCCAGAGGCCAGGAAGCTTGTTCAAGCTAGATCACTCCCCGGCCCATCCTTCTCAACTGTAGTGAAGAGCAGCCAAAAAGCAATGAAAGACGCTCAAACTCAAACAAACCCACCTGAATCCCATTCCGACTCGAACATCCCGCACTACAAACCCCAGAAAAACTCAACATCGACACAAACGACATTCAACAATACTCCACCACCAAGATCACCAAATAGCAAGAAAAAGTCACAAACAAATAGGCAGCAAAAGGGGTCTGATGACCCCATAAAGCTGCACAATAGGTTTGGAGACTTGGAGGACATGGATGCAGAAGAATCTGCTCCATGTACTCAAGGTAGCTCCAGACCTAACAACAAAAAATACACCCCCGTACTTCCTCCAGATAAATAACCAAACAGATTGTCTCCGCGAAAGGTCTAACCTACCTCCAGAATCTTAAATATAAAGTTGTAATGAAGAACACCATTTTACAATGGAACTGTAGAGGACTTAAAACCAACTACCATGATCTTCTCCTGCTTTTAAACGAACATGATCCTGCGGTACTATGCCTTCAAGAAACATTCTTGAAAGATACAGACAATATCACATTTAAAAACTACTCCCTGTTTAACACCTGCTCTCCAAATGTTGATAGGGCATCAGGAGGAGTTTCTGTTATTGTAAACAACAGAGCTCCTCATAGCTTCATTCATTTAAACACCAATTTACAAGCCATTGCTGTAAGCGTCACTCTACATCGAGTGATTACATTTTGCTCTATTTACTTACCACCAAACACTAACCTAGTACCAAACGAACTCGACAATCTTGTTCAACAGCTTCCCGCACCCTTTGTTTTACTCGGGGATTTTAATGCCCATAACATTTTATGGGGATCAAATCATATAAGTGACAGAGGTCACAAAGTTGAAGACCTTATTTCTAGACACGATCTGTGTCTATATAATACCAAAACACCTACATATTTACACCCAGGCACGGGTACATACACAAGCATCGATTTGACAATTTGTTCTCCTTCTCTGCTTTTGGACTATGAATGGAAGGTCGCTGATGACCTTCACAGCAGCGATCACTTCCCAATCTTTCTTGTAAATCTTAACTCTACAGTCGATGAAGCAATTCCACAATGGAATTTAAAGAAGGCCGACTGGGCCAAGTTCGAAACACTCTGTAAAACTAGGCTGAATGAGGATACAGTTTTCAATGTTGACGACACCATTCAGCATTTTACATCTATTTTAATAGAGATTGCAGAAGAATCCATTCCCCAAGTCCTCGCCATATTGTAAAAGAACCCAAAAACCTTGGGTCACTAAGGAATGTAAGGAAGCCATTAAACTACGCCGAGAAGCATTAAGGAAATTTAATAATCAACCGACGCCCGAAAACTTAAATATATATCGCATTGCCCGGGCCAAAGCTCGCCGCATAATCAAAGAAAGTAAAAGAGCATCATGGAAGAAGTATGTTTCTTCTTTAAACTCTCGTTCCTCTGTTAAAAAAGTTTGGGACACTATACGCAAAATAAACGGAAAGAGAAAGCAAAACCCTCTCCGACATCTGACACTGAACAATAACAACTTTAGTTCAAAACGTGACATTGCAAATATTCTTGCTGACAGTTTCTCGAAAAATTCATCATCATCTAATTATTCAGAAGCCTTCCGAAAACTTAAAACTCAAAAAGAAAAGTCACGTTTAAAATTCACATCCAACAACTCGGAAAGTTATAATCAATTGTTCTCACTATCGGAGCTTAGGGAGGCTTTAGACAAGGCCCATGATACATCCGCTGGGCCTGACGAGATACATTACCAGTTTCTGAAACACCTTCAAGAATCATCATTAACATCTCTTTTGAAACTCTTCAATGATCTATGGATTACTGGTAATGTACCAAAAATCTGGAAAGAAGCAACTGTAATACCAGTCCCCAAACCCGGTAAAGATAGCGAAGACCCCAACAGCTATCGACCAATTGCACTCACAAGCTGTGTGTGCAATACAATGGAACGAATGATGAATTCTCGGCTTGTCTGGTATTTGGAAACTAACAATTTAATATCTCCTTTCCAAAGTGGCTTTCGATATGGCCGAAGCACCAATGATCATCTGGTTAGACTAGAAACATTCATTCGCGATGCATTTGTTAAGAAAGAACATTTAGTAGCGGTTTTCTTTGATTTAGAAAAGGCCTATGACACGACATGGAAGTACGGGATACTAAATGACCTGAACGATCTAGGTCTAAAAGGCCGTCTGCCCTATTTCATATCCAACTTTCTCTCCGACAGAGAATTCAAAGTTCGAGTGGGCTCTACCCTCTCAGATCTGCACGAGCAAGAGATGGGTGTGCCCCAGGGCAGTATTTTATCTGTGACGCTCTTTAACATCAAAATTAATAGCATCACCAAGTGTTTGACTCCTGGTGTGGATTGTTCCTTATACGTTGATGATTTTCTAATATGTTATCGGTCAAAGCATATGCATACAATTGAAAGACAACTGCAGCAAAATATAAACAAAATTCAAAATTGGGCCAATGCAAACGGTTTCAAATTCTCGAAATCAAAAACGGTATGCATGCATTTCTGTCAGTTACGAAAACATCACGATGAACCGAACCTCACACTGGACGGAACACCTATTCCAGTTGTTGAGGAAACCAAATTTTTAGGTATAATCTTTGACAGAAAACTGACCTTTATTCCACACCTAAAGAAATTAAAAGCTAAATGCTTAAAAGCACTTAACCTACTTAAAGTAGTAGCGCACACTGACTGGGGTGCTGATAGAAAAGTCATCTTAAATTTATACAGAACGTTTATTCGCTCCAAACTGGACTATGGTTGCGTTGTGTATGGTTCAGCCAGAAAATCGTATCTTAAAATGCTTGATCCAATTCATCATCAGGGAATAAGACTGGCTCTGGGAGCATTTAAAACATCCCCGTGTGAAAGCCTTCTAGCTGAGGCGAATGAACCACCGTTATCGCATCGTAGAGAAATGCTTTCCGCACAGTATGCTCTCAAATTAAAATCAAACCCTCTGAATCCTGCTTTTTCGGCTGTTTTTCAACCCAAATACAAAACTTTATACGAAAATAAACCAAACGCCATACCTTCCTTTGGCATTAGAATATCATCCAGCCTTGACACTACAAATATAGATCTTTCTAAAATTCAGAAAACATCCATCTCTGAAACACCACCCTGGCTAATTAAACAACCAAAAGTACGTTTTACGCTACACGATGGAAAAAAATCCGAAACAAACCCTTCTATCTTCCACAACTCTTACCATGAACTTCTCACCGAATTTAAAAACTACACCAGAATTTACACTGATGGATCAAAGGATGAGGAAAAGGCTGCTGCAGCCTTTGTTTGTGGAAATCACACAACGCAAGTTCGCTTACCAAATGGAGCATCAATTTTTACAGCCGAAATCAGAGCAATAGACCTTGCTCTGCAACATATAGAAAAGAACCGTATTTTAAACAGTATCATCTTCTCCGACTCTCTATCAGTACTCCAGTCGCTACACAATAGAAAACTGGAGAACCCATTATTGAAAAACATACTCGTAAAAAATACCGAGCTGAGTGTCTCCCACAATATAATATACTGTTGGTTACCTAGCCACATTGGTATTAAAGGTAACGAAAAAGCAGATCGCGCTGCTAAAATGGCCCTTTCTCAAGAACCATCTGATTTTAAAATACCATATACTGATTTTAAACCTTGTATCAGAAAGTTCTTATGTCAGAAGTGGCAGGCATCATGGAATGATGCTGAAAATAACAAACTTCATGCACTCAAACCAACTCTAGGAGAATGGACTCCTTCCTACAGAACCATTCGTAGGGAGGAGGTAGTCATTGCAAGAATCCGAATTGGTCATACTTATATCACCCACACCCACATACTAAAAGGTGAAGACCCACCAGAGTGCGTTTCTTGCAATGAACCATTCACTGTCAAGCACTTTATGATAGAGTGCTTTGACCTACAACCTACGCGCGATCGTTATTACGTTGTGCATGACATGAAAGAACTTTTTGATAATATAAATATCACTCGTATTATCGAGTTCTTGAAAGCCGTAAATATTTACTCTAAACTCTGACTTTTATGCTATCACCTTGTGCAGTTTTATGCAATATATATACCGTCCCATTTTAATACCTATTCATCTTTTTTACATCTCCCGTTGATCGGGAAGCTTTATTTTGCACCGTTACCATCTTACCGTTTTTAATTTCAACCATTTGTTCTTTTATATCGCTGGTCGATATAGGACCTTTTATAAGTTTTAAAAGATTATACAAATAACACTTTGTTTGGCGCTAAATAGCCTAAAAGTGCTGATGCGCCGTTAAAAAATAAACAATCAATCAATCAATCAAGATAACAACTCACTGGCATGTATTCATGTCGAATGTGTACAATGAATAGGGTATCAATACTGTTTACTATCGTGCCGTCCTGGCATGCAGTTCATCTATAATGCATGCAATTCCATTGAAAAATTGCACACATATTTACAATATTTAATTTTAAAAAAATTCCCAGATCATTGTGACTGAATTCAACGTTTAATATACAGCATGAACAGAGTATCAACACCGTTTACTTGCCATCTGATATCGTACCGTTGGGGCTTGCAATTATTCCATAATATATGTAATTGCATTGCCAAAATTGCATACATATTTAAACTATTCAATAATTTTATCACACATCATGATGTGTCTGAATTCAATGGGAAAAAATAATAGCAAGATTAGGTTAAGAAAGACGAAGCACGTGTGTGGTTCATTACGTTTCAGTCTATGAACGGTGTCTGTACAAATTTCATACTGCAAAAATTTTCTCATATGGAATTACATCACAATTAATACTTCCAGTTCAGTTCCCACGAATGTAGTTCTAGTCTATTTTTAGAACATTTTTTCCTCTCTCATTTTGGTGGTGATAGAAGAGTTTTATTTATGCATTTTTGGTAGGGATTTAAAGGTAACTGTTTATTCTTGATAATATGAGTTCAGGGTGTTGTTGTCTATATGTATTTTGGCGACAGTGCACAGTGAGTAATAAGGCCTTGGTGATGATCCGGAAGTGAAATATGTGTTCTGTTTACATGCTGTTATGTTGACAGTCAATCATCTAAAAAAAGAGCTGGTCAACCTTTGACAAGAACTTCACCGTGAAGTCATCTTTGAAGGTATTTTAGATTAACATATGATTTGCATTGATTGTCACACAGAGGAAAGGTCAGTACTGAGAAACAAATGTATATAACATATAGTAAAATTAATTGTGTACTATGTCCTGTCAGGGCAGTATTGGAGCAAAGTTTAAATTGGTATAAAATCTGTATTATTAACTATAGACACATGAAATTTTCATATGTCATGTATATTGACTTTTAAAATATAAGAATGAAATTAAAAGTAAAAAATTAATTTTTATTTTAAAAATTTTAATAAAATTTTAAAAAAATATAAAAAATAATTTAAAAACCCCCTAAAATGCACATATATAATATTTTTGGGAATCATATTAAATGTTATAAGCATGTATATATTCCTACACCATATAAAAGCTCCAATGTTGGATTTTTGTCACATTTTGTCAGAGAAAATATCTTTGTAGTCAAAATGAGACCACTGAAAATACATGAAGACAAAATTATAATTTGTATTGGCCATTCAGACTATTTATTAGGGGTCCAAGAAGTTAATTTATGTGTTTATGATGGGGTCACTTCCTGCGTAACAAACATCTGCTTGTATAGCCTTCAGTAATTGTTTATTAACATAGTTATAAGGTATTTAGTGAGAGAACAGCGATGAAAACTTTATATTAGAACCTACTCAAGTTCTCTACTAAATCATTTTAAACTGTCTGAGAATGAAATACAGGTCAAAGGGATAAAATATGCTTCCCCCAGGTATATTTACCCTTGGATGTAAGAAAAAGGCAAATGATGTAAGTTGAACACAAAATGCATTCCATTTTATTGTTCAGTTAGGTTAAGATATTGATTGGTGTAGTGCGGCATTGTGGCCTATATGATGTTATGGGAATTCTAATGATCCATCTTGCTTTATGCATTATTAATTACTAATGCTATTTGTTAACTGACACTCTAAAGATTACATAAGAAGCATTCAAACAAATTATTTGAATTTAACTTTGTACATGGTTACATATCCCACATGTACAAATATCCATCCATTTTAGAATGTTTGGGATCAAAAGTTCACATTCAGTACATCATATAGGCTGACATTGTACCAATAGTGAATCTGTAAGACACAGTTATGGCTATGTGCACTAAAATTATCCCAAAATGTTATTTTCATCATGAATATGCCTATGTATGGTAACATATTTCAATTTAGTACTTTGACAGAGTGCGGTATTGAAACATCAGCTGATATCGGATTCCATTCAATCAACGAGCTTAATAATTGGTAACCAACACTCTTAAAAATACCATATAAATGTTCAAATAGATCATTTGAATTATGTTTGCACATTTGATCTTAATAAGTACATTGTATATGTCCCACATATGCAAATTTCCATCCTTGGTTACAAGTTTTGGGGATCATAATTTCACATTTAGCTGATGATATAGGATTTATTGGTACCTATAGTTGATTTGTATGACCACATTTGGCTGTATTCACTTGCAATATCCAAAATTGTTATTTCCCTCATGAATAAGATTGCTTATAGTAACACATTCTAATTTAGTACATTGTCACTTGACTTTCCTGTATACTGGTATGTAATAATGTTTGCACCAATGATCAAACCTCACCGCCCCAACATTGCCTTAAACTTTATGATACATAGTCTACCTGATTAGTTATTTAACTTGTAAATGGCTAAATGTGCTTCTAGAAACCTCATATATTTTTAGGATGAATTTAACACTTTAATACATGGCCATTGCTTCACATTTCTGAGTGTCACTCTGTCAAGTTTAATATTTTCCCCGATGCTTGCAACCTTAATGTTAATTTGAAATCACCATATCTAACAGATTTTAACTTCATTTACATAGATCTTACTGTTTTCTGGAATTAAGTGAAACATATTGTATCTTTTCAGGTCTAGCCTGGTATCTGGAACAAAGTGTTAGAGTTGGATCAGCTTGGAAGCTCTCCAGGACACACGGTACTAATTATACGGAAGAACTGTGAACCAGTCTAGAAATGGGTGAAGAAATAATAGAGTATTTACAGGTTTGGTGGTCCATAATTGGTTAATAATGAAAATTAATATTTTAGGAAAAATATCTTTTGAGAGCTTATCCTACATGTAATGTAAAAAAAATATTGACAAATTTCTACTGATGCAATTTTAGCATTTTTACAGGCTTGACTCAGGAGTACTCAATACTGAAAATAGCACCTGATTCATTTTGGTGCAGAATCAATAACACGTGTTTCATGCACATGTATGTGAACAAATTGCCGCGGGTCATATGGTGTTCATCACATAAGCTTGCACCAAGGTTAGATGTGCAGGAAAAATTATAGGTGTCATTATCAGCACCCATAAATTTTAAGTTATTGAATTTTAAATATGATAGTGTTTCCATATGTTTACCATTGGAGTGGAATTAGTACCGTGAGTCCTATATGGGACCTATACTATAATAGGAGCTTGTTGTTTCCATGGTTACCACATGCATCCAGGGTATCAGTTTGGTGGTTTTTACATATGACAATCATAATGTAGTCTTTTTGTCATGGTTTGCATGTGATTTTGGAGAAAAAGTCTATACAAAAGACAGATGGGGATGGTTTTATACACTGGAGAGTGGAAGTAGATAGCTCAGGCCATAGGGAAAAGAGCATAGTATGGCCTGATGGCAGAATTTCATATGATGGTACCCATATATTGGCCTGTATGGTTAAATACCATTTAACACATGCAATAATTCCCCAAAATGGGGTGGGGTGTGGTAGATTTTGTATGTAAGCCACTTATGTCACAATCACTTATGTATCAGTACTGATCATTTAACTTTAGAGACACACTCAGCAGATCAAAGCAGAGAACATTGTAAAAATAAGGACTGTGCACAAAACTGCACATGTTGCATTGTCTCAACCTGTAAATTGAATTATTATATGTCGAGTCACATTGAATATCAATTATACCGGTCTTATTTCTTATCCTAGAATTAAACTCCTTGACACCTATTCTATGGTCAGCATGTTTCTCATATTGGTACATTACATTTTTGGGCAAACAGTATTGGAACTTTTCTGCATTCCTTTTGTTGAGGGAGCAGGGAGGGATATTTTCACTTAAAATAATAGTTTTCAACCCTTCATTCCCAATATAAGTCTGCAAAAGTCCTATCTGTATTGCATTCTTTACACAGACAGTTTTTCTTCCCCAACCTCCCTTCATACAGTTAAAACATTCTTGATGTATAACTGCATGGTGAACATACTGCTCTCTCCCACCAAACCAGATCTCTTTTTTCTTCATGTACCAAGTCCCATGATAGAAAACCTTTATACTCAGGGTGTTGCAACTTGTGGTCTCAGAACACATTATTCCAAATCTCAGCATTTGATTACTGCGTGCACTAAATGATATGTGTTTTGTTCACCATATATGTTGTTGTGAATAAATGAAAACAAGCTTCACGTCAGAAATATGGTTTCATATTTGAAACAAAAGCTATTTATAAAACCTACATTGCTCTGTTCTTACCATCAAGTAATAGTAAGGAATCATTTAGCTGTAAATTAGAGCTTGCTATTTGGTTTGCCAAATCAAGATGTATTACCTCCCCTTTGACTGTAATTGAGTGATTGCAATGTTTGCTTTGTTTCTCTTTTGTTCAATGATGTATGCATTTTTTCAGCTTTATATTAAAAAGTAAGTAATTAACACTGCTTATAGTGGAAAGTAGCCACAGTAATAATTTTGAGACTTTTTTAAAACTTTTTATGAGCTTTGGGTAAATGTAGGTATATATTTATGTATTAGACAACTTCAATATGCAATTCAATTCTATTACTTAAATTTAACAAGTAGTGTATTCAGTGACAATTTATATCAGTGTCTGCATATTGCATAGAGACATGAACTAGTCTTGGCATAGCAAAGTTTTCACACATTTCTCCACCTCCAGCATATTTAATAGCTTGGGTCATAACAGTTTGTGCATACACTTTCTATCTCCAACATCAATGTCAGCGTCATAGGAACTTTGGATAGCTTTTTCAAATTTGTCTTTTGTTGTCCTTATGTAACATACCTCATGTTGATGTGTTATTTGGGTTGATACACATTCCCCCCCCCCCCTTGTTGTGGGGAACATTACCAGGCTTGAAGAAATTACTCTATTTTTTGCTTATTCACCCTTCCCCACAGTTTTATACTAAAAAGTAGCACTATGTTATTTAATCATTCAGTATAATAAAGCTTATGGAAGTCTTCCTTGGCTTTTATACCTTTTTATTAACATTTGGGGGTCATGAATCACATGATAGTTTAAATAAGTTTGGAATGTCAGCATCCTTGATGCTTCATGGGTGTGTGTATATGTTTTAGTCACAAAAGGGCAATGGCCTCTTATCATTTTGACCTGTCATGTGGCACACTTATTTGTTTTGTTTGATTGATGTGAATAGGGATGCACTGTAGCTTATTTCTGTGAGAGTCAGCAAGAAAAGAAATGCAATTTTGAAATTTAAAACATTTAAAACTTGTCTTATAGCCAGTGAGAGATGAAAATACAATGCGCCATGTAATTTGATACCCTGTGATGTCATACTTGCTGATGTCAGCATGCTTGTGTTTCTTTTGTGTAGCATGCATGCCATAGAAAGATAACATGAAGATACAAAGGCAGAAAACAATTATTTTAATAACAAGAATAAGCCATTAATAAGTACAATACAACACAGCAACATGTAATGCGGATGCAATTTAACTATAGATATTGGTATCACATAAAATGCTATTGCACTATTATCCATACACAAGCATGGCCAATTCTTTCTTACAATTATGCTCTAATATCAAAGAGTAAAATACAACTTTTTCAAAAAAATTTAAATCTGGTTATAGGACACACGGTACTAATTATACGGAAGAACTGTGAACCAGTCTAGAAATGGGTGAAGAAATAATAGAGTATTTACAGGTTTGGTGGTCCATAATTGGTTAATAATGAAAATTAATATTTTAGGAAAAATATCTTTTGAGAGCTTATCCTATATGTAATGTAAAAAAATATTGACAAATTTCTACTGATGCAATTTTAGCATTTTTACAGGCTTGACTCAGGAGTACTCAATACTGAAAATAGCACCTGATTCATTTTGGTGCAGAATCAATAACACGTGAGTAGTTAATGGGGATCTTATAGGGTCTATGGGATTTATCATTACAAACACCCTTGGGAACATATAGGGTCTATGTAAATTTAACATGGAGAAAAATCGTGGGAACATATAGGGTCTATGGGAATTAACATGGCCAAAAACCCTGGGACAATATAGGGTCTATGTAAATTTAACATGGACATAAACCCTTGGGACTGTATAGGGTCTATGTAAAATTGAAACAGGGAGGGTCTCTATTTTTTTTTTTAAAAAATAAAAAAAATAAAATAAAAAAAGGGGTAGGCAATGGAAAGGCTATCTCTTTTCGAGATATATGGCTGGCCCTGAAAAGGACCTTTGGGTTTTTCTTCTTCTTCTTTTATCTTCTTAACTTTTTCCAACATCTTCTTAATTTGTCCATCATTCCTTTCTTCTTCTTCTTTTCTGTTTCCGGCAGCCAGTCCGGGTGACCCATGGCCCGGAACTTCTCTTGGATTTTCATCCAGTTTGTGTTCAGTTTTTCGAATTCATCCTTTTTTCTTCTATTTTCTTTGTCTTTTCTTTCATTGGACCACTTTTCTTTGATCTTCTTGACCTCTTTGGTCAGCACATTCCTCATTAGTTCTTCAGCTTTCTTAAGTTTTTCTAACCCCCACTTTGCGAAACACCAATCTGTCCATTCTACAACGTCTTCTAAAAAGCACCTTGCACTTGTCACATGATCTATTGCTTCTTTTAACTTACCCACTTTGACATACGGTGGGTTAATTAAACCTCTGATTCTCTTCTCCTCATCCTCTATCATTTCTTTCACGATGTTTACGGCTAAGTGCAGGCTCTTTACTTGTCTTGTGACGAAGTCTTTTGTCACTTCATACCTCCATTCCTGTTCAACCCTTTCTGCTACACTCAATCCATCTACCATCCAATACCAACTTCCCATAAGATCGTTGTATAAAGCTGAAGCTGCTGGCATCTTCTTGTTTGCTTATTCCGTAGAATGAGCTCCAATGGCCAACACTGTTAGTTTTATACTGAAAGTGCGGACGTGATGGAAAACATCCCCCTAAAAAACATAAAATTGATCTTACCTAGATCATGACCCAACAACGCGCGGACGTGAAGGAAAACATCCCCTACTTTTTCATTTCATTTCATATAATATAACCCAAACTATACTCTCCCCATTTGCTAAGAAACAATAAAGAAACCCATAATCTACTTTATCACTTACAAACACAAACTCACAATCACACAAACACTGACCCTCACATTTTTTAAAGAAATAGTTAGTGTTTATATTCACATTACTCTACCTACACACATTGGCAAATCGATAGTTATTTCTTTTCTAGAGTATTGGGTAGCCCTGAAAAGGGCTGTTTTGTTTGGAACTTCATGGGCACCTGGTTAATGGTGGCACCTTCCAGGCCTGGCGCCACATACGCATCTTATCCCCCAGTTACTTTTTACCTTTTGGGGGGAGAGAGCAGAGGTAGGATATGTCGCTTCAGAATCCCAATTTTCGCTCCCTGGGATTTTGAAATTTTTTCTTCTCTCCTTTTCCTCCTCCTCTTCTTTGTTTCTTCTTTCCTCTTTATATCTTCTTTCTTCTTCTTCTTCTTTATATCTTCTCTCCTCCTCTTCTTTGTTTCTTCTTTCCTCCTCTCTTATTCTTCCCTCCTCGACAATGGCTTCCGCGGCCAGTTCATTTAATATGCGCCTGGCATATTCCAGATGCACATGAAGCTCCAACAGTTTCTCAAGTCTCGTGTTCATTTTTTGGTGTTGATCAATCAACAAGGGTAGCTGGACTGCCGAACGAGTTTCAATTTATACTGAAAGCGCGGACGTGAACTAAAACATCCCCCTAAAAACATAAAATTCATCTTACCTAGATCATGACCAAAAAAACAACAACGCGCGGACCTAAAAGAAACACTCACTTACTCTTTTATGCTACCCATCACTATTGTAAAATTTTTTTTAAATCACTTCAATAGACTATCCACATTAGCAAAACAATCCAATCTAACTCCAAATATACACCTCAAAAACCCCCAAAACATTATTTTAATCTACTATCCTCACCAACTTACTTTAGCTCTTACAAACACAAACACACCAAAACATACCCTCACATTTTTATAAAAGAGTTAGTGTTTATTTTCACACTACTCTACCTACTCACATTGGCAAATTGATAGTTATTTCTTTTCTAGAGTATTGGTTAGCCCTGAAAAGGGCTGTTTTTTTGTTTTGCTATGGCATTCTTTTTTTAGTTTCTAAGAATGCGATGTCCTCTGAGGATAGACTTTCTGGCGATAGGTCTGCTTCGGAAAGAGAAGAAGAACTCTTTGGTGTCGATACGGCAATCGACAAAGCCTCTGTCAGGTTCAGGTTGCTGCTGCTGTTGTTGTTGTTGCTGCTGTTGTTGCTGTTTTTGAAGTCTGTACTTCTCTGTCCATTCTTCTTTTTCCCTGTTCACTTCTTCTCTGAAGAGCTCTTCTATTAGGTCTTCAGTGATTTTTAACATTCTCACATTCTCTATTTCTTCTGGCTTCGGTATCAGACTGTGTCTGACCCTATGCAAATTCACGTAGGCTTCGTTGAGCTTAGCTAGTTTGGAGCACATCTTCTTAGGAGGATGAGTCGACAATGGATGGTTAGACTGGGAACAAACCGGTTCTTAAAGTGAAAGCGCGGACGTGAAGGAAAACATCCCCACACGATTTTCGATTCGCAACGTTCAGTGATTGTCATGAGAGGGATAGTAAGAAATGAAAGAGCATCAATTCAACATTCTTATAGCTAAACAAAAGACAAAAGCATTTTTTCAAAACACAACATTTTTTATTCAAAAATCACTTAACACTAAACAACAACTCTAACATTTTTTAACAATAATCCAACACTATAACATCAAACCATTTTTTTTTCAAATCACTAACATTTTTTTCTCAATGGACAATCTACTTTAAACAAGGCTGACAACGTTGTGAATGAAATTGTGATTTCCACTGTTGGAAATCATTAGGCCATTGATGGACACTACGTTTCCTAGCTTGAGACAAAAGATAAGCATAATGGTCACAAAACCATCGATCTACTTTCACATCATTTCTAGAAGAAGAACGAGGATCAAAATGAGTCACTAAATGTTCTAAGGAATAGCCCAGGCTGCGATGATGCAGAAAATACACACAATACTGTCCACACACCAAGGAATCTGTGCCTTGTAATTTCACGTTATTGAATCGGGTGGTTTGAGCATTTCTTCTCATAAAGTCGATGATATCGTCTTCCAAAGGGGGCAATCCGTACGAATCGAAATATTCCACACATCCTTCTTGAGGAAAGTAGACGGCTACCCAGTGGGTTCCTGGGAGATGACTGTCGTCCGTGTTGATCACGTAAGCTTGATGGTCTTTAGGTTTGCGATGAGGGAGTTCATCTTTAGCACAGACGACGGGATTCCAAGAAGCCGTATACGAACTGTGGTTCAAAAGGTAATAAAGTTCCCAGGTATCCATTGTTTTGTGTTTTTTCTTCACAGGTAATAATAAGTCGTCAATTCGATCCTGACTTTTTGCTTGAAAATGTCTGACGAATAAACGGTTATTCGTTCTGTTTCCTCACTCTGATTCAGGAGAGTTTCGATACGATGGATCTCTTGAGTGGTTAATGGTGGACAAGAATGTTCACGCAAGTCTTTATACCACTGGTGCAACACGTCTTTGTTCGAGATGAGACTCCAAGCTTCGTCCAGATACTCGTCCAATTTTTCTTCTTGACTTAACATCAGGCATTTATCGTGTTGAATTTGACTGGGATGATCGTTTTGACATCCATAACAATTTTTCTTGATCAATTCCGTCATTTTGTCGACCAAGTGTTTGGCAAAACAGGAGACTAAATGGGCTTCTTGTTCTGGCCATCTCGATTTCATCATGATTACTTCTTCTTTTTCCAGGGTCTCCTCACATTCCATGTCCAAAGTTTCTCCACTAGGTAAAGAGGGATAACAGTCTTCCATGGTTTCTAGTAATCTAGAATGACTTCTCTCAAACTGTTGATTTCTATGGTATTATCAAATTCTGCATACAGGATGACGTTCACTGTATCGTCCAGTGGCTTTGCAAACTGAAGTTCCACACGAATCTGGCCGGATTTTATAGGGTGGAAATGTCCTTCGTCGCTGCCTTGGTCTGGAGTGAAATCGAAAGCCCACAAAGCATAGCCTCCTGCATAATCGTCGTACGTAATGCCGTGACTGGTGTTGGTTCCTAACTGGCCCGTGGCTTCGTACAAGGACAAGTACGATCTCAAGTAATTGTTCTTGGTAAAGTCAGGTTCGAAAGGTCGGGTACACAAGGTCTTGCCATCACGACTGACTTCGATTTTCTTCACGTTGAAGTGCTGAAAGTTGAAAGGATTTTTAGCGAAGTGTCCGTTGAAGGTTGAATTCTCGACCATGCCAAGGATTAAACGTTTGGGTAACTGTCCTTGAAACAGATGATCTTCGATCATGGAATGATGGTTAGCGGGAATGGTGAACGTTTTCACTTCCACACGTCGTATGGGATACTTGGCGGTTGTTCTGCTCAACGTTTGACTGATGTCGTTACCTACTTTGGGTAACACTTCCACGCGTCGTACGTAGAGTTTGGCCTCTTCGATTTTGCTTTTAGGAGCCTTAGTAGCATCAGCCAACAAATGGAAAGCGGTACTGCTTCGATTCAGTCTGAGGCGGACATTGACCCCGTTCAGCAAATACTTCTCTTGCAACCACATGTCCAAATGCAAACGATCCATCAGTTCTAAACTCCTCTTGTCTAAGATTTTGATTTCTCTTTGCTCAAAGCCACTATTGGTTCCATCTACAAGGTCGAACTTGCCCGCTTCGTCAGGTTCCCACAGCACACAGGCATTGAGATGGGTATCCTTGGCATCTATTCCGTACGTCAAGAGATTTTCCAGGTAGGCACGGTAAGGGTAAGTATCCATGCTGCTGCTGACCAGTTTGTTATTCAAGTACAAGTCCACTGAGCTGAACAAGGAATGCATGAAATTGTTGACGGGAGCTATATTCTCAGTGTCATCTATTCCACCATCATCCTTATCTAGAACTTTGACTTTCAAGTACAAGTAACTGCTATTCAAATCGATGTAATCTTCGGGTTGTCCTTTGATTTCAAACTCGATGGGAGCGGAATCGGTCAATGAGGAGACGGGATGAAATTCCACCCACTGGGATTCTTGCATCGTCATCATGGTGGGGGGCATGGTAAACAGATCCAGTTCCGTTTTGGAACAAGCGCAAGACTCTCGGTGCATCATTTTGTTCTGTTCTTTCTCAATAATCGAAAACGTCTAAGTCTCGAACGGTTCTTCTTTTCTTGGCCTTTCTCGCTTGAAGTCTGGTGAAAGGGTGTTTTCTTCGTCGTCTCTTTCTGCCTTGTCCTTGCTGAATGCCTGACTCGGTAGCGTGCAGGGCATTTATAGGTGTGTCTCGTCGACCTAAAATGTCTTTGCCCGTTTGCAGCAAGACATTTTTGCCAGCCCTCATGAAGGCTTCTTTAGGGTTTTGTTTGTCGATGATGACATTTTGGAGAAATTCTTTGCCTTGCGTCAGTGCCGCATCTTTCAAGGCGTGCAATCCGCGTGTCACCATCGGTTTCAACACCGGGGCCACCGAACGAAAGGCCGATTTTAACATGTCTCCTAAGCCGTGTCCTCGCTGTCGAGCCACCCCTCGGTACACTGGATACATGACTTACTTACGAGTCGTGAGAGAACCGTTTTCGAAAATGGAGTTTCACCGTGACTTTTCCTTTGGTGAATGGAATATTTTGTCCCAAATCTCCTTTTATAGTAATGTTGACCGTGTCCAAATACGACTTGCTGACCGGCAAATAGTGAGGATGGACAAATTCGCGGTGAACGTGGTAAGTGTTTCCACCTTTCTCGTCAGCGTTCGCGGCAGAATCCACTTTGAAAGGAATGACACGCAGTAACGGCACGGAGGTGTGTCCCACCACGTTGTACTCCACCACATCGGAGTACACGAACATCAAATTCAGTCCTTGGTTCAGTTCTACCGGGGTACGAAATAACTTGCTAAAAGACTCGTTGTCGTAAACGCTGGGTAATTCGTTGTTCTTGAGTATGGTCATTCTCAGGTTCATGTCTCCGCCCAACATGTCAAACAATTCAGGACAAAATAAAATGGACAGGACTTTACTCCGTTCAAATTTCATCAAGAAGCGACGAGCTACTTTGTGGTACTCCATGGTGACACTTTTGTTCTTGACAATGTCAAAAGCTTTCCCAAACACGCCATTAAACTTGGTAGCTATGGTGTTGACCAAATGTTGACCACTAAAATAATAGCCTGGGAGAATGGACAAGTGGTAGGTCGACTTTTGAGTTTTCTCATTATAGGTTTTAATGTCAGATATGGTAACTCTCTTATCCAACTCCTGTTGCAATTGCTCGTCAAGAACTTCCACATCAAATTTATTTTGATTGGGAAGGACATTGAGGACTTGGGTCGGGTGAATCATTTCTACTAAAGCCACTTCCCAATGGGCTTCGTGATCTAAGGGGATGGCTTGAGGTAATTTGGCCGTGTAACAGCACAACGTGTTGTTGGGAAACACCTCCATGGAACTGTCACTGGGTAAGGTTAAGTAAAATTGGTTTTGGTGACTCATAATTCTAGAGTTCTGTGGCTGTCCGAGGGGATATTACTGGACGTCAGAGGTGTGTCTCCGCCCAAAATGGGGTTCTGGTTGTGGTTGTTGGAGTGGTGACTGGCACTGGCACTGGACACAACGTTCCCGTTCGAGGAGAATTTCAGGGAGGGATTGGGAAGCAGGTAACCGATGCAACTGCTCAATAAAATGGTCCACAATTGTTTGTCTTCTTGTTGCAAACTCAAATTGGCGATGGCTGCCCCGATGACACAATACACCACGAAGATTTGGCAGAAAAAGACGATTTGCGTTTTAGGCACACGTTCTCCACACCACACCCACAAGGGTTGTTTTTGTAAATCTTGCACAGAAGAACTAGGGGAAGGAGGAGTGGTCGACGTAGCTGCGTCTGCTGCTGTGTGAAAGGGCATGATGGTCACTTCTTCTTTTTATAGTCGATGACTTGCGAAGCGTCGATCCAAGAATCGAAACTGGGTGGATATCCTTTCCAACGTACTTTGACTTCTTTGACACGTCGTTTGCCCACTTTACGGGTTCTGCGTTCGAGAATGCTTTCGATGTCGTACACGTCGTCTTCTTTTTTGGTGACACGTTGTAACTCGGGCAAATAAAACGTTCCTTTGAGTACTTCTCCGTTCATGTCTTCCAATTTATAGACGGCAGGATGACGGCCATGTACTCGTCCAGTGACGCGAAACAATTCGGTTGTCCAGTTAGGTAAGTAACCTTTGTCGAAAGTGCGTTTGGTTTTGCCAATGCGCACCCAATCTCCTACGGTCAACTCTCCACTTTTCTTGGGGACAGCCCTCGTCGGGGACGTACCGAACAGACGCTCAAACACCAACACTTCATTGTCGGGAGTCACGTCTTGCGGGGCACGTCCGATGCTTCGATGGTAAGATTGGTTGTACGCTTGCACCAGGTGCGGTAAGATGTCGATGTACTTCAGAGTGTGGTGATGCGTAAAATATTTCCACATGCGTTCTTTCAAAGTGCGTTGAAAACGCTCCACGATGCTGGCTTTGGTTTCGGGATTCTCGGTGGTAAAAAAATGAATGTCACGTTTCTTTAATTCTTTTTGGAAAGCTTGGTTCAGAAATTCGGTGCCTTTGTCCGTTTGCCATCGAAGAGGGTGACGGCCACTTTGTTTCAACACTCGTTGCAGGGCTCGCACTAACTCGCTGCTGGATTTGGAAGTCAAGGGCACGACCCAGGCAAATTTGGAAAAGACGTCGATGACACAAAACAGATATTTGTAGCCACGATTGTAGCTGGCCAAATGAGAGACATCGGCTAAATCGGCTTGCCATTGATGATCGATGCCTTCCACTCGGGTGCGACTTCTGGCAAACTTGCGACGAATGGGTTTGTGTAAAGTGTAGGTAGCTTGTTCTTGTAACCATCGTTGCACTTGAGGTAAACGGAGACTTTTCAGTCGCGTTTTGGCAGCACGATACAATTTTTGAACTCCTGCGTAACCTGCAGGATGCGAGGGATCGTAGTAAATGCTGGCTAAGACTTTTTCCATTTTTTATTTTTTGTGTTGGTGTGTTAATAAGTCACCCACTCTTCGGTGATGCTACTTTGGGTGGGTCGAAAGGGTGGTTTGGAAACAGATTTACGTGTCCGATGGGCTACGGGAGTAGAAGTCGAAGGTAGTGGTGGTGGTGGAGGTGGCAATGGAATGGCTTTGGTCTTCTTTTCTTTTTTCGCTTCTGGTTTCCCTTCTTTCTTTTTCACTTCTGTCGAAGGAGGCGTGGACATCATCTTTTTAACCCAAGCTTTCATTTCTTCTCGTTGGGGTGTAGGGGACGGGGTCAACAAGGATGCTGCAATCTTACTCGAAATGGGAGCTGCTGACGGTGTTTGAAACACTTCGCGCATCTCTTCTTCCTCAGGTCTTTGTGGGGTAGCATCTCTGGTGACCCTTGGGGATGGTAGTGGTGGTGGTGGTAATGATGATGATGGTGCTGGACTTTTCATCAAGGTCTTAAAATCTTTTAGAGTGGGTAAAGCTGTTTCGTCTAAAGCTTTCTGGTGAAAGAGTTGCAGTCGTTGCAAGAGTTGACCGTACTTTTGCGATTTTTCTGTTTCGGACAAATCTTGGCGATCCATCAAGGACTGCAATTCGTGTTGTAACTGGGACATCTCGCTCAAATGAGGATTGGGAGGTAAATGCGGGGTGTGTTGTTCTTGCCACCGATGGTATTCCATCCATCGTTTGTAAGGCACTAAAGCTAGTTTTCGTCCTTCCATGGGGTTGTCAGGGGTCGATTCTGAGATCTTGGGACTTCCGAGGGCCTTTTTATCTTGCTCCCACCAGTCCTCCCAACATGGTTCCCAAGACTCCTTTCAGTATGGGGCCTAACAAGAGAGGTAAAATGCCTCCACGTTGGACCAACATCTTCTTTTTTTGACGAATGGGAATTTTCTTTCGAACCATTTGGCGAAGAACGTGACGATGTTTTCCTAAGCATTGTTTCTGGTGTTTGGACAAAGGGATCGTGCCTTTCAAAACGTTCAAACAACATTCGCACACGGTATCGATGACCTCTTTGGAGGCCGTTTGAATGAGTTTTTTTCGTAGGGGTGAAGAAGCTTTGGACAGGACAGATAACATGTCCCCATGTTTAGCTAAACGTGGTGGCAGTCCTTTCCTTTTCTTTCCTTGGGGTTTTCTGGAGGGTGACATTTTTGCTTGTGGGTTCCGGGACATTCACCGAACAGACACTAACGTCGATGACTTAACGCACGCCCTTTTATCTTTTTTTTGGGACTATCGCTTTGTCATAAAGGTGACAATGTTTTTCCCAAAATCACCAAGGAATCCTCCCCTTTGTTGACGCCTCTTTTTCTTGGAACGACTGTGTCTTTTCTTAGGGTAATGTCGATGCTTGGCTAAGCGCTTTGTCGGATGACGCGTCTGCCTTTGTCTCTTTCTTTTGTGGCTTCTTGGAGGTGACATCTTTTTTACAAGTTCACTGATACCCCGACTTGGTCACAGGCTCTTTTTATACTGGAACGCGTCGCCACTGATTGTCTTTACGTTTTATCAGTTTGAGGACAGGCATGACACGTCGTGCAGGGGTACGCAACGGACTAAATCGAGCCAGTTCTTGCTTGGACAAATCCAGTAAACTTTGTAACATGCCCGATCTTTCTTGGACTTTGATTTTGGGAGAAGGTACTTTGTGAGCAGCAGCCACTGCCACTAAATTGGAGGGTCCTGCCACTGGGGAAGTTCTTTTGGGGGTCATCAACGGAGATGTTCTTGGTGTGATCAACGTCTCCAAGTACTCTTCAGTTCTGGGTGTCATCAACGGAGAAGTGGATGAACGTGAGGATGCCGGAGACGCAGTCACTGCCGTGGCAGGTCGTGGTTTGCGAGTGTAAGGTTGCGTCCTGGCCGAAGTGCCTCTCTTGCGACTAGTTTTCTTCTGTGGACTTTTCTTTTTCTGGGGACTTTTTCTCTGTTTCTTTTTCTGGGGGCTTCTTTTCTTTTTCCGGGGTGGTGGTGTCTGGTAAGAGGAGGGTCCTGCCACTGGAGAAGTTATTCTTCTTGGGGACCTGGTCTTTTTCTTTTTCTTCTTGGGGCTTCGTTGGACTTTTGTCTTGGGGATAACTTTGGGGGCATTAGGATCCCATCTTAAGAGTGAGCGAATGATGACCCCTCCTAGAGTACCGCTCCCTCCAGGTTTCAAAATGATTTGTTTTTTGGTTTGAGTGTCGATGCGGGGATCGGCCAGTTGGACCAAAGCGACTTTGTTTCGATCGAAAAAGCGTTTGGTTTGATGAGGAATCTGAATGATTCCTTGGAGTAATTGACGTGCCGTCACCGTGAACCATCGTAAGACTTCTTTGAGACTAGCTTCTAAGACACGGGCTCGTGTTTGTGGATCTTTTTCTCGACTGATGCCATACAAGGCACGAATCAATTTGACGGGAAGATGCGACTGAAAGGACGTCATGTTCACACTGTGTGAGACAGACGAAAAAGGGTCTGAGGTTTTTATAGATTTTTTGATGGGGAGTGAAATGAAGTCGAGGACGGAGACGTGTACAGGACAGGCCCTCCGTCTTGGCACCAGTGGTGAAACAAGTGGGTACGAAATCGCAAATCCTCGGGGGTCGTAGGTTTCAAATCGACGAGTAAATAGGCGTGTGGCGTTTGAGTGGCATCGTCGTACGCCTGAGTCAGCCAAGGCGTTCCTAACTGTTTGGCTAAGACTTGCACTTGCGATTTATCTCGAGGGCTTTTAAACAAGACCACGTAATGCGCATTGAGACTGATGGTGCGATGGGCTTTACTTTGTTGAAACAAATTTTGGGTGATGTAAATGACACTGGCATTACGGTGATGCCCTTTGCGCGTGAACCACAATTTAATTTCTTCTTCGTCTTCTCCTAACATGTCGTCGAAAATGACCAAATGGGTTTGACGGGAGTCAGAGACGATGCCGTCGTCTTCTTTAGGAATGCCTTCCACAAACACGATGGAATCGCCTTGACTTTCTCGCAAGAGGCTGTACGCCGATTGCCACTCTTTGTAACACCACACGATCCATTGAGGTGGCCGATCGATCAAATGATGTTTATGTTCGATCAAACGTTTGACGAATTCGGTTTTGCCTGAACCGCTAGGTCCAGCAATGAGCATGTTAAAGGGATGGCGAAGATACAAAGCCTCCCAACTGGCACGATTTAAGTGTTCGTCGATGACTTTGACAGTAGAGGAAGAGGGAGCAGAGACAGCAGAGGTAGCCATGGTGTGAGAAATGTCACTTGTGACACGAAAACGAACAAGACAAGAGTTTATATACTTTTTCAGAACACGTTTATTGAATGTTTTTTTATCAAACATGAATACGAAAGACAAAAATACATAAAAGCCAAAGGCTTAAGTACAAGGATAAAAGGCACATGATAACGATGAACGTGGAATAAACACAAGTGTCTGTACAACAATCACATCTTTTGGGTAATGTTCTAACCAGTTCAACAGGGGGTAAGGTCACACAAGTGTCCTCCCGAAAGGGTCTTTCAGGTCTGTCCACGACAGTCCTGTCCTGGGTGACGGGTTCTTCTGGCACCGTCCCTAACACGGGTTGAAAAGTAACTTTTTTCCTTGAACAACTCTCGTGCATACTGGGCCACTTCTTGGGTCCAAGCCTCAAAATCCCATTCTTTCCAGGCACGGACATCTGTCCAATGGGGATGTAAGTCACAAGCTACACACACATCGTCATACACGTCTTGGGTAGCTAAAAGTTGACGAATCTTTTTTTCCCGTAGAGGTCGAGAAGTATCCAGATGAAAACGCAAGGCTTTGAGCAAAAGGAGTTTTTCGTGACCATTTAAGGCCATGGAGGTGGTAAGTACTGATCGTAAAGAGTCCACAAAGAATCGGCTGGTAAACGAAATCCCAAAAAACAAGTCACTAAGACACACACCACTTGTCGTCCCAAATTGAATGGATACAGTTCTTGTAATAATTGATGGTAATGATCCACGGTTTGAATATGGTCATTGAGTTCCTTCCACGGAATCTGTTGGATGACATGTGACATAAGTCGTGGCATGGCAGCCTGTTTTTATAGTCTCTTTGTTTCGGAAACAATACACGTACTTTCTAGCCAGAGATCTTCGTTCTCCAGTAGGGAATCTAAATCTTGCATACTGTAACCGAAACTTCAGAGTTCGTTTAGAAGTTTCCTCTTCCTCTAAGTAGATTCCACGTAAAATATGTTGATAATCCTTTAACTTGTCTTCCTCAATGTATTGCTGTAGGTGAATCTCGAAGTAACCAAAATAATGAACATTTCGATCATTCACTAACTCAAAGTGTTGAACAAGGTCTGACCACTGAAACAATTTCTGACGAATCAGTTCTCTTATACCATTCAGGTACCAGTGGTTAAAGATCTGGTGACGTAACGGATGCAATTGTTCTTTACGTTTGACTTGTATTTTCACCAGCTCTCGGTAAATGCGTTCTCTCAACTCCACAGGCAAAGCACGAATGTTCTCTAGCAAAGTATCCATGAATAGGTCATACTAAATCCTCTTTGGTCTGACACAAGAAATGTACTCTTTGCACAAACATGGTTTCACTTCAGTGTCAAATTTAAATCGTTGAGTCACTAATCTACACATTACAATTCGTTCAGAAGTTTCCTCTTTCACTAAGTTGACATTGTGTTCAAGATGTTGGTAATTCGTTAACTCTTCCTCTGGAATTCGATGCAGTACGTTTACAATGATGTAGGTAGAATCGTCCATACCAAACCAATCCTTTTTAAAACTAGAGGATCGTTGATCAATGTCTGTCCGATGGAACACTTTCAATTGAATCAATCCTTGTATAGCCTTCAGGTACCAGTGGTTCAAACACCGGTGACGTAACGGATGCAATTGTTCTTTACGTTTCACTTGTATTTTGACCAGCTCTCGGTAAATGCGTTCTCTCAACTCCACAGGCAAAGCACGAATGTTCTCTTGTAAAGTATCCATGAACAGATTATTATGGTAAGAAGTTACTTCAATGTCTCGGTCCCACTAAGGGTAAGTAATGACAATTCGGTGACCATCGAGCATGTTCTACGTAGGCCGAATCTTGCGGTTCCCAGTGGTGAAGTGTCACATCGCAACTGAAGCACCTGACTTTATCTCCTTCGCCCAAGTAGAAAAATCCGGCTCTGGCTAATTCTTCGGGGGTCGGTCCTCCCAGATACTTTGGCCATTTTCCTTTGAACGATTGAAGACGATTTTCAAAGTCGCAGTATTCCGACAAGCGCACAGGAAACGAATATTCGTTTTTCACAGGTTCGTTTCGATGAGGGTTGAGTGACATGGGTAGGAGTTTGCTCAAGGCTGGATGACATCCGTAGGGGGGTAGACGTGAAGGTGAACATTCCCCTTTAAAACGAAACCCAGTAAAATGTCCAAGAGGACGAGCGGCATCACTTTCGCATCCGACAGGTTTGACACGCACAGCATCACTTTCCATGATAGGGGTAGGGGCACTAAAGTTCCCATGATGCTTTACGGCATCGCTCAGGTCACAACGTACAGCATCGTATCCATCGCAAGGCTCACAATCGCACTCGTCTGCAAACTCCGTTACGCAATTACAATGGTAACCACATGGACAATCGCAGTTTCCTTCCGGACATTTTCCGTCGCAATGCCTGGGTCTTATCCATCCAATATTAGCCACACTAGAGGAAGATACAACTTTTTTACAATCCCCAAACTGGAACGATGTCTCTTTCAAAGTATTCATCTTGTTTGCTCGGTCTTGGTAGTCACAATGAACTATCGATCTTGCCTAGGGTTCCTTTTTATATACAGACCAATACCGACGTGACCGTACGGTAAGGTGAAATGATTGGGAAGTCGAACTCGCTTCTGGTACACGATTTGATAAACTTTTTCCAAAGGTCGACTGACGATGTGGTGAGTGGGTAAACGTACAATCTTGTTCGGTTGGTAAGTGGTCACTTTAAAGTTTCCATCCTCTTCCGATTGCAAGGCTTCTTTCAATACCCCAAAGTTGACCACACGACTGGTACGATGATTCAGAGTCAGTCCTTTCACTTTGCACGTCGTGTGCACTTCTCCTTGTTTGTCCCGGTATTCGTAGCCGTAATTTTTGGGACCGCCACTGACGAAACTTAGAATCTTGTCGTCGGGATGCTCGTCTGTCCAGGCTCCTAAACGGTCTCCTTCGATGTCAGGGTGATGTTGAATCGGGTGATGGATGTAAATGCAACTGTCCGTGTCAAAGTACAGGACGCGTTCTTCTAACAGTTCTAAAGCTTCGTACAATTTTAAGCGAGCATGGGCTGTCACGTAAGCCGCAATGATGACATTTCCAAAGGGGTCGTCTTGTACAAAGTCCAGATCTTCTTCGTAATTGACTAAGATCAAATCCTCGCGAACGACGTCCACGTGTTTCATGAATTTGGTTTTGTCGTGAATCATCTGAAAGTAGCGGGAAGGTTCTGTCAAATATTCCGTCTTGGGTAAACACGGTCGTTGTGCCATTTTACCCCACAAGCAATTTAACATCACTTTGGCAAACGATCGCCTGCCTTCGTTTTTCTCGATGTGGTCTAAAGTGATGCCTTCTTGTTCGTAGTATTTCTCTTTGAATTGTATTTGGTCTTCGTGAGTGTGACACCAGGAAGGATAGCCGCTGGCTTCTTGCTTCAGTTTCAAAAAGGCATCCACGTAGTCTGCGAAAATGCTTTTCTGAGTAGGGTCACCCTTGTGGTATTGTTGTGTCTTGGGAAAGTGGCAAATTTCGTACACTTCTAACAGTTGGTATCCCATGTCCATAGCTTTGAACAATTCTACGCTGACCCAGGTTCCCGTCAAGGCCCGTTCTTCCTGGCTGTGATGACAAGGCTGGTCTTGGTTGCACGTTTCGGCACAAGTACGGCACAAAGGAAACATCAGTTTGCCTTGACAATGGTGAGGTAAGACGGGATGGTATAGGTTCGTGGGAGGCAAAACTTTACACTTGATCAAGCCTTCGTATTGTCGAATGTTGACCAGGTCGATGTGTTCCGTGAACAATTGCGGGTGCCCTACAGGAAAGCGACAATATTTGCACACGTAGGGATACAGCGAACACACGTCCAAGTATTTGATTTCTTCTCCGTTCTCTTCGTCTGCTTGGTACAGCAAACAGGTGGCATTGGTCCTTCCTCCGTACAAACTATCCCTCGGGTTCAGCGGGTCCATGAACTGGTAACTTTCCACGAGGCGTTTAAACTCGGGATCGGTTTTCATACGGTGATCGTACTCGTGTTCCCACATTTCCACCACTTGGTATCCTTGCTGTTCTAACTTTAGGCGTCGCTGACAAGTGTCCTGGTACAAGTCTTCCATGGTTCGTTGCAAAAACTGATTTTTAGTGCCACGGTCAGGATAACAAACGGGACATCCGTGAAATAAGCAACCGTTAAACTCGTACACGATCTTGGGGTTTTCTAAGTCCCAGCCATCGACCGAATACGTTCCGATGGTCTTTTCGCCCCCTCCGTTGCGGGCATGCTGAATCCACTTGTCTTCCTTGTCGCACAAGTAATGTAACCAACGTAGGGCTTTGACCGAGTATTGACGCTTGACATAGTGGGTCGTTTGAGGACTGATGACAGCCACGGTGTTTTCAGGCATGAATCGTTGTCGATACACTAAGGAACACGCTTTGGCAATGGTGCAAGCTTCTTTCAAAGGATCGACCCCTCCGTGTTCCATGAACAGTTCTCGAAGTTTTCCACAGCAACGCCGTAAAATGTCCACGTCGGAACGACAATACTTTAGCATTTCTTCCTGAAAGTCGAAGGGGTCAGAGGCATGAGCCTGGTACCAACCGTAGAAAGCTTCTCGTTGTTCGGTACGCATGTTGTCGGGGTCGTAATAGTGAGCCTCAGGTAAATGGGGTAGAACGGCGTGTTGATTGGCTTCCGTATTGAAAAAGTGTGGAAAGTACCCTTTAGCCATTTCTGTCATTCCAAACGTTTTAGGCATTCGACTCAAAGGCATGGCCAAATAGCTCATCGAATCTTTAAACTGTACTTGTCCCACTTGCATGAAAATGATTTTGGCTCCGTTCAAAGTCACTTTAGGACGTTCGGTGCCATGTTCCGTATAGTATCTGAGAAGAAACTGTCCATCGTATCCGGAGAAATTGTGAGCCATCACCGTGGCATGACGATGACAATCTCCGTAAAGTCCGATGTCCTCTTGGCTCCACGTCTTGTCGATGGGGTCTAAGACCCATTGGGCAAAATCGGCTAACGTGTTTGGCCCCCGAAAGATTTTTTCACGCCCTCCAGGAATCTTGCTGCAGTGAGGGCAATGACTGAAGATAGGTTCTTGAATGCACTTCTCGCACGCTCGATGAGCCACACAGAAATTAGGAATGTGAATGCCAGTCTCTTGCATGCATTCGAAATCGAAAAAGATGAAATTGCCTTTCTTCTTGTGACCGTCCTCTTTCTCTGGTGGGGGTTGGTATTTTTGCACGTAACATTGGTGTTCCAAGTCCACGATGTGGTGACAAATGTGACATTTCTTTTTTCCTGAACATACGTGTGCCTTGGTACTATTGGTACGTATGCCTTGTCCACACGTAGGGCACAATCTCAGGAGTTGACAAGCACATTTCTGCTGTGAACCTTGCGTTTTCAGATGTTGTTGGTAACAGGTAGGGCTGACAAACGTGCGCAGACAAGTTGAACAAGGCACTGGTTCTTCGCTCAGACAGGGTGAAGAGGCCAAACATCCTGAGCATTTCGATCCACAATGCTTGTGTTGCTCTCGATTATTATAACCATGGTCACATTTCTCACAGTAATAACCGTATCCCAGGAATCCGGTGATACTGGTAATGGTATCGAAATGGTCATCGTGATGATAAACATGAATGTATTTTCCGTCCTTAAAATCTTGCCCTCGAAACAACAGAGACCCGCGCACTTCTTGAGGGTGCACTTTCAAAGTGTATCGTGGAGCTAGGGCATCTTGCAATTTTTGCATCTCAGGAATGCCACAGGGTGTGTCTTTGGACATGCCAGCTTTTCGTAACAGGAGTTCTGCTTCACTTCGTTGTTTGGCTCGGTCCGATTGTCGAATGTTCTCCCAGTCTCTTTTCCATTCTACCGTGTCGTTCTTGTTGGCATAGGTTCGTCCCACCACGATGGCACGGGCTAAACACATCTGGTCATGAGGATTGTGAATTTGGACAAGGCTACGCTTAATGCTGCGAAGGTCGTTCACCAATAACATCTTTTTGCGTCCGGTCCCTTGAGGAGGAGAGACGTGGGTCATGTCCAATGTGGCTTTTCCATCGGTGATGTCAAACTGGTCATTAGATTGTTGCACGTGTTGAATCTTGTCCATGACTTTGGAAGCGGTCAATTCTGCAGGGGTGCTAAACTCGATCCAAACAGGGGATTTCAAACCGTCGTGTTGTATGGAAAGTCTCAAGCGATCGTCTTCTTTGGGTTGACATTGTCGCTTGAGTGCAGTGAGCAGAGAATCCCACACTCCGGTGATGAACCCTTCTGCTTTCTCTAACGGTACTTCGGACCTGAAATCTTTAAACTTCACCGTGTATTTGTAAGCCGTGGTTCTAAATTTTCTAGAGGAGCGCTTTTCCGTCTCTCGAATGGAATAGTACTTTTCAGGGTTGACAAAGGGTGGTGGACTTGGTTTAGAGGGTTCGGATTCTGGTTCACTCATGTCCTCTTCAAAATCACTGGCATGAATTTGTGCCAATATTTCAGCCCTGGTACGAGGCGATAGATCACGTTTCTGCCTCTTACTTTCTTCTTCTTTCTTCTCGAATGAATGGGATCGTTTCATCTTGAAAGCAAAAAGTCAAATGACTCAAGTTCAAACACCATGAACTACTTTATAGTCATAGCAGACCAGCGTATATAAAAGGGTGTGTGTCTTGTCCTTTCACTATTCATTTCACTCTCAAGCCGAGCACAACGATGGAAGAGACTAACCAGATGGAACGTTTCGTCAGAGCTTTGCGAGGGGTCATTAGAAAATTCTCTTCAGACCAGCCTACGGACTACTCTCCTTCCTTTCGAGATAAAAGTCAAGATACTTGCTATATCTGTCAGAAGAAAGGGCATTGGTCTTCAGAGTGTCCAGACCGTCAAAAAACAGGAGCTAAAAAAGACAAAAGTAAAGATACCTGTTATTATTGTAAAGAAAAAGGACATTGGTCTCCAGATTGCCCAAAAAAGAAACAAGAGGAGTCAGAAGAAAAGAAGGATTCTTCAGAGGAAGAGAGGGATTCTTCTGAGGAAGAAAGAAGACAGGTGAAGAAAAAGAAACAGGAGAAAAAAAGAAGGGAAGAAAGCGAGGAGGAAGAAGAGGAAAAGAGTGTGACGGTGAAGAAATTCAAAAAACAGAGAGACTAAACAAGGAGAAAAGAAGAAATCAATGAACTTTTTATTAAAGTGTTGTGTTGTGAATTGTGAATTGGATTGTAAAAAATGGAGAAAAGAATAAATGAATGATATAAGGTAAGAGTCTTTGAGTTGTGATTTTAAAATAAGAAGCTACACTCACGCACTCATACACAGACACGTACTATAAGGGTAAAATGGGTGGGGTTTATTTTTGAGTTATTGGCAAATTGAAATTGTATTTCTTTTCGAGAAATGTGGGTGGCCCTGAAAATGGGCCTTTTATCTTTATGGTGCAGGGGTGAGTTTAAGCAATCAATTTTAACTGCCTTAAGCCTTTGCCACGGCCAAGGCCTACTTCTGGACTGCGTAATGATGATAATGATTGGGTTGAAATCACTAAGGGTGGTACGGTAGGCTTAGTCACAGGGTTGACGTGTTTAGCTCGGGAAGGTCGTATTCTCTTCGGTCGTGATAAAGAAGTCTGATACATTTGTTTCAGACTTCTTAACTCCGCTAAAATGTCCAACAGTACCGTGACCGTTTGATTTTCACCCTCTTGTTTCTTTGCTGCTACTTCTTCTTGCTGTTGTTTTTGTCTTACCTCTTCTTCTTGTTGCTGTTGCTGTAAGAGAAAAGCCTGTTCCGCTTCCTTTTGTCGTTGTATAAATTTCTCCAATTCTTCTTTCTGTCTCTGTCTAAAATTCTCCACTTGCGGTAATGAAGAAGGTAACGAAGGTTCCGGAACAAATTCTTGCGAGGAGAGAAAATCGACAAAATCCCAATTCACCTCTTCTGAAAGTAAGTCCGGGTTCCCTTGGGCGGTCTCCCCTGCTGGTGCACCCCATTGGATCGTTTTCTGAGTTTCCGTCATGTTGAATCACTGTCGCATAGATTGACTGCACACAAGCGCTAGCGAATCTATATAGACTACGTGACGTCACAGACTGCTCTCTTCGGATTGGATGCGGGCTGACTGAATTCTGTAACGCGTGTTCGGATTGGTGAATGAACTCAATCCGTTTCAATCCTTTCTGTCCCTATAAATAAGCGCAGTTCACTGCATTGATTCACCTATTGTAGGAGCCTCAACATGTGGACCGACGTTGAATCTTCAACCCTTGTGTCAACAATGATGTTCAGGACGGACATGCTCATGTATGTCCGATCCAAGTGGACCGTTGTCCACAGGACCAGCAGCAGCCTGTGGATAAGAAGAGTCTATATAGAGAGACAAGGTTGCCTCAAGAGGACTCTGATGTATGGCCCTGCTGTAAGACGAAGTTTGAGGACAAGAAGATGTCGCAAATGCCCTTTATGTTAAGGGTATATTAACATAAACCAAAGGCCCTTTTCAGGGCCAGCCATATTTCTCGAAAAGAGATAGTCTTTGAATTGCCTACCCCTTTTTTTTATTTTATTTTTTATTTTATTTTTTTATTTTATTTTTTTATTTTTTTAAAAAAAATAGAGACCCTCCCTGTTTCAATTTTACATAGACCCTATACAGTCCCAAGGGTTTTTAGTCCATGTTAAATTTACATAGACCCTATATTGTCCCAGGGTTTTTGGCCATGTTAATTCCCATAGACCCTATATGTTCCCACGATTTTTCTCCATGTTAAATTTACATAGACCCTATATGTTCCCAAGGGTGTTTGTAATGATAAATCCCATAGACCCTATAAGATCCCCATTAACTACTCACGTGTTTCATGCACATGTATGTAAACAAATTGCCGCGGGTCATATGGTGTTCTCCACACATAAGCTTGCACCAAGGTTAGATGTGCAGGAAAAATTATAGGTGTCATTATCAGCACCCATAAATTTTAAGTTATTGAATTTTAAATATGATAGTGTTTCCATATGTTTACCATTGGAGTGGAATTAGTACCGTGAGTCCTCCAGTAGTCTGGTGGTAATAGCATGGTTTCATAAGGGCATGTGCTGTGTACTGCCTTAAGTGACCAAGATTAGTTCATATCACCACACTGATATATGGCACCTCCAAGACATGGCTTAGGTTTTCACGAGAGAGATCAGCACCATTTTTCAGTAAGGTAGAACCTCCCTAGAAACTATTTTCCTATCCCATTGCCACCTTTTGTTGTTATCGACATTGAAATGGAATGCATTTTTGCTATAAAACATGGTAGTGGTCCCATCAGAACTTTAAATCTGAATGTGCTATTAGTTATGGAAACAACTGCCTAAATACCTGACACAATTAATGTGGAACATAGCACCTGTCAGTGTTTCGTTAGTCTGTACACCTATATGCATATGGACAGGCATATTGCGGTTTGCTGCCAAAATCACTATGAGCTATGATGCTTCACTACCCCTGGGGAAAATGTTATCAGTTATACAGACCCAAACTACCACTTGTTTTAAATACCATTCATTAGTCAACTTTTCTGTCTAAAATTTGTCAAACTGTGTTTTGAAACTTGTATGAAAATTTAAGCTTTCAATAAAATTTAGTTTTTAAAATTTAAATGTTTATTTAATTTGCCATTAAAATTGAATTTATCAATATTTGTAATTTTCAAACATATTTTCAGACAGGGCTTATCTTGTGTCACAATTAGGTTTTTACTGCATTGAAAAATTCCTATAATTAAGGAAGATATAGCAAATTTAGTTTTGGTTTCTCAAGAGCACTTAGACCAGAACTTGCACCCTGTGGAACACCAGCACTACATACTTTGTGACAGGTGTCACATGTTTTGCTTGCAAGGAAATTCAAAAAGACTTCTTGTATAAAGCTGAAATAGGTATAGCATGCAAATATAAAAGTTTGACTAAAATTGGCATAAAACATGGAGCCTGTCAGGAATTACATCACAATTAATACTTCCAGTTCAGTACCCACGAATGTAGTTCTAGTCTATTTTTAGAACATTTTTTCCTCTCTCATTTTGGTGGTGATAGAAGAGTTTTATTTATGCATTTTTGGTAGGGATTTAAAGGTAACTGTTTATTCTTGATAATATAAGCTGAGGGTGTTGTTGTCTGTATGTATTTTGGCGACAGTGCACAGTGAGTAATAAGGCCTTGGTGATGATCCGGAAGTGAAATATGTGTTCCGTTTACATGCTGTTATGTTGACAGTCAATCATCTAAAAAAAGAGCTGGTCAACCTTTGACAAGAACTTCACCGTGAAGTCATCTTTGAAGGTATTTTAGATTAACGTATGATTTGCATTGATTGCCACACAGTGGAAAGGTCAGTACTGAGAAACAAATGTATATAACATATAGTAAAATTAATTGTGTGCTATGTCCATATGCGTTTCCGTGTACATTTATCCATTGCAAATTTCCAGTAATTAACGTTTGTACGCCTATTCGTTTGAGCGACCACAGCAAGAATAATTAACAATCAACACATACTTTCAGCGTGCATATAACTTTTACTTCAGATTTTATGAATATCGAAATAAAAAGTGTAAAAACTACTATACTGATCACTATGCAAAGTGTAAGAATGACTTGCAATTGTGAACTAGCTTTTCCATAATGGTAAAATATTTTTATAAAAAAAATGAAAATTAATAACGAGTTCATAAACAAACACCATACTGTTGTAAAACCCGAGAACTAAGTGCAGTAGGCTTGCAATGGTCACGAGTCACGTTTATAAATTTTTGAAGCTGAATGCATGTATAATTTCATACATTGCATTTAATAACACTGCCAAGCCTAGCAAAGATCTTGGCGGCTTTCGTCCTTTTTATGTTTATTAAATTGTGAGAATCTTTTATTAACCACCGCATTGTCTGCTGCTTGGTTGTATATGCAGTTAAAGAAGAAACATGTGTTAGCTATTGTTTGAGCAACGATTGTATACAGAATTAATTGAAGACAATCACAAAGACGATTTACTGGCTTTACTCATGGATCAGTAATAAGCAACATTTCCGATAATGTTTATTTTTAGCATAACACTTCAAGAACCTGGTGAAATTGTTAAATTTCAGAAGCAAAGCCACAATCGTATTAGATTTGAATTTGTACGCGAAATCTTCCTCAAAATGACAATAGACATTTTACACATTATTTCTCGTACTTTGAAAAAAAAAGTATTTTTCCGGGTACGAGAAAAATACACGTATATGTATTTAAAATTTCAGGAACAACAGCACGATTGCATTATATTTGAATTCATACACGATCAATTCCCTAAAATGATAATAAATTTTTTTGTGCAAAGTGCAGAGAATAAATTGCATTTGTGAACTTGCTTTTCCATAACGGTAAAATATTTTTATAAAAAAGATAGGAAATTAATAACGAGTTCATAAGAAAACCCCATATACAGGTAAAACCCAAGAAATAAGTGCAGTAGGCCTGCAATGGTCACAAGACACTTTTATAAAAAAGTTTACATTTGAACACATGTACAATTTCATACCCTTTCAACTTCCAGCTAATAAAGCAGACATTATTTACTGGTCAACTGATTGCATCTAATAACACCGCCAAGTCCAGCAAACATCATGGCGGCTTTTGTTTTTTGATGTTTATGAAACTGAGAATCTTTTATCAACCACCACATTGCCTGCTGCTTAGTTGTATATGTAGTTAAGGAAGAAACACACGTTAGCTATTGTGAGCAACGACTGTATACAGAATGCATTGAAGACAATCACAAAGACGACTTACTGACTTTACTCATGGATCAGTATTAAGTAAAATTTCCGATAATGTTTATTTTGGCATAACACTTCAAGAACCTGGTGATATTGTTAAATTTCAGGAACCATGCCACAATCATATTAAATTCAAATTCATACGTGATCTCTTCCCCATAATGATAATACATTTTTATATACTATTTCATGTCCAATGAACAAAAAATATATTTTCATGTGCGAGTGAATATAAAAAATTTCTGGAGCCACGCCACAGCCGCGTTATATCCGAATTCGTTTCATAGCGGGGTTGCACTGTAATTCCGAGTTCTATTTTATTTGTATTCTATTTCAGATATATATATATATATATATATATACGGTGATTAAGACGTACTGTCTTTCATCTGTGATTAGTTTCTTGCTTAGTCGCTGAGAATACAGTATGCCAGTATTAAAGATGCCATATAAGGACATTGAGGCCTTATTTGGAAAAGTAAACAAATCGTAGTAAAATACTGGTACGGTCTGAATCAGAAATTCTGTGCATTAACAGCAAATATGGTTTACGAGCAACTTTGAAATGCCACCAAGAAGTTATTATTCACCACTGATTGATAATAACATAGCGTAGAATATCCAAATATGGTCTGGCAAGCCTTACATAGAAAAGGGGTCACGACAAGAGTCTCGCGTTATCTGTCACTGCGGACACGTTGAGGTTAGTGTAACCATGCCAATTTATTTTATCGTGTAAAGGCTTAATAAATTCAAAATAAGCCATACTTCTTTCACAACACGATTATACTTATGTAGTACATTTCTACACTATTTGTTTTTCTGACTTTAGTGGTGATTTGTTTTTGTTCTTTGTTCCGTGTATTCAAATTCATAAAGGGCCCCACCTCTAACATTTTCAGCCACTAAACATTCAGTGACCGATGAAGGCCTGTAGCATATATTGTAAATGGGCCCTAAATCTAAATCTAAAAACATGCATTTTAAAACATATAAATGTGCTGGGCCCGTAGCATATGCTACTAGGATAATCCAGCACTGGTAAGTTTAATAAAGCCTGCTTCTCATGACAGTTAAAGACAGTAGTTAATGACACGCGGCGACAGTGTCACCTTCTGGTTGGAGACCAATTCTCGCCACTTTTTCCTGGTTTTTTTTAGATCATCCACTACCGACATGAACTTGCTCCTTGGCAGTAGAATACATAAAAGCAGGGCCTTTAAAAAAATTTTTTCACCGTGTTAAATGTGAAATCAGCAACATTAACGGTTACGTGGGGACCGTTAATTAAAACGGTGTTGGTGTTGAACTTTACGGGAGAGACAGTACCAATTGTCGCCACGTGTTGAAAATTAATCATCTGCTCACACATGGTTATTGGATTATATTTTTTCTTTCATTGAAAAAAAATTTCGTTATTTCTGATTAATTAATTTTTAATTTGTGTTGCTTTGTAATTCAAATTAATATTCTTTACCAGTTACGATTTATGATAGGAATGCATGAAATTTTACTTAATCACCGGTTGAACAAGCTGGGATTTTTTTAAACACATTATGTAACGTGTAAAGGTTACATTAATGTCTACTTCTTAATTGAGGATGCTTTATTTTTGGAAATTTTGTAATTCTCCTTTACAGCGTCTGCTATAAAAGCGAGAGCCTACATTAAGGTATTGTTTTATGACATAGTTATTGTTGACCTATGTAGGCTAATTGTACCACGTGACCAACCACGTCAGTAAATGGAGGCGTAAGGGGCTAAAGTGGGGATTTTGGTTAATTTCTTTACTAAATGGATTTACCGAATACTTATTTTTTTCTCGGACTTGTCGGCTTAAATCAATCTTCTTATTTTCTAAACAGGAACGAAAACTTCGCGTGTGTTTACGAGTTATTATTACTATGGCGACAATTGGTATGCGGCGGGAATTGGTGTCTAACCAGTATAGTACTGAAAATTTCCGTTAAGCATGAAACGCGCGTAAGATGACCGTTGTTATGGCCACTCTACTCAGAGTCAGGTTAGAAACTATAAATCAGTGAATGAATTGACTAAGTTCCTTGCACTTTTTATCATATTAAAGGTTTCCGTTATATAAATCGGTAGAGGGGTACAAACAAACGGGTGTGTATTATCATTTTATAGTTGTCAGTGTTTGTGAGCCCCTGGCGACAATCGGGGTAGAAATTATAAATTGATGTCTAAGTTGTGTGCATTTCGTTATATCCCTGATGCCTTTTGTTTTTAATATCGATACAAGTAATGGGGTACAAAATATATCGCTATGTTGCATATATTTAGGTTCGAATCGCATGCACCATTTTGAATTTCTTGCGAGAGGCAACACATCAATGAAAATATCATCGACATTCCACGTCAATAAATGGTCTGCTAATGAAATAAAGTAGAATTACACACCAACAAAAACCCATTATTTTTAAAAAGAAACTTTGAATTGGACTTACGAGTCTCTGTTTTACTAACGATTTCATTCCTTTCCCGCTGCTTCAACTTCATCAATGAGTCGTTGCTCTTGGTCCAACAGCGCATGCGTCGAAACGTGCCATTTCCGGACATGCGTGAACGACAAAGTGTAAAGAGATTGTGTATGAAAATACAGAGGTTCCAGTAATATGTGTAAACCCGGGTTTACACACGTCTCTAAAGTACGGGCAACTGACAGTCCAAATTTTAATTTTTTTCCATGAAACATAAGAAATTAGCATAAATGCACATTTTGGCAAGTGACGACTTGAATTGGGTCCCCACTTGATTTTTAAGTCTCCATTTGTTGTTGTGTATTCAACATCTGGTCTTCACTTGGCAGCAGTTACACACACACACACACAAACACACACACACACACACACACACACACACTTGTATTCATATACTTGTGAGGACCTTGACATGACATTTCGAGGACCATAAGAAGGAATGAAAGTATATGTTAAAAATTTGAAAGTAAGTCTTTCAAAATCTTTCGCAAAGCGACAACAGTCTCTTAGCAAACTGGACATTTGACTTTTTAATTGTTCTTGCGAATAAATTCTTGCATGCCGGATCAAATGCTCGCCAGAATTCTAGATTCTCTGATTTCAACACTTCATTTAGAGCAAAAATTGAGAAAAGTGAAGTCCAGTTTTCCCACCGGTCTGCAGTAAAACTTCCAAAACTGATGAAAATTTTTGTGGAAGTTTTCCAACCGCAGAGGGGCAATGAGTCGGCTCAATTTTCGCTTGTATCATCCCTAAATTTTCATCACGTGGCGTTTTTATAGCATTCCAAATTTTTAACACATGTTTAGCACTTTTTAGGAAAAGGTTATGCATAGGGTCAAGAATGGTCATTCTAACTGGATCAAATTAGTGTAATTCATAGAGAACAGTAACGTAAGCCATATTTCCTTTTCGACTCTTCTCTGGAACCTTTGGTCTTTGCTTTCATGACCTTTTTGCACAAATGTTCGATGTGATGAGTTATTTCTCAAGTTCCACTCCGATAAACTAAAACCACCATAATTCATCACCTCAGCCCCACCTAAAAATGCCTTAGTACATTTGTTACACCGCATTGTGGCAGAATGGTCTAAAAAGGCACATAAATTTCTACATGCTGATTTATCATAAACAACACATAACAATGCTAACCTGACAAGAACTGGCGCTCGTAGATTGGTAACTTCTTCACTAGGTACATTCAAGATGCATATATATATATCTCCAACAGAATAGCTTGTATGTTTGAATGGCTGGAACCAGTCAACATTTAACATTAATGTATAACTATGTTCGCTAGCAATAAAAAAAGTCATGCATCACTTGAAAATTCATGCCGAAGTTTCCCATCGGAAACATGCATCAGAACATCATGGGGTATATTTCTCTGCATTTTTACCAAATCCGAGATGCAAATTTCAAATAGCAATATGTTTTGAAAGGAGTTAATTGATCCCCATTTTGAGAGCGTACAATTTTCAACAATGTCTTTCCACAAGCTCTTCGTAAATGCAAACTAGGATGACATTGATAAGCTACATTACCATAAACGTCTGAAACTTTAAGACCTTCAATAACATCAATACAGTCCTCATAGTCCTACATTTTGTGCAAACAACATTTTTCTTAAAATTATCTCTGCTGAAAGACACACATCTGTTCATTAAATAAATGGTTACTGGAAAGTCCTGATACAAAGCTTTCATGAAATGTGATGAATTTGAGTACAAGTACAACACATATTTTCTTAGAATTAAAATATAAGAACAGGCTTTGTCAGGTATAAAAAAAACAGGACTGCTACTTAAAAAGTGCGTTTAGAAACCACAAAATACAATCATTTCCATGTTTTTTTCAATAAACAAATTCTGTTTCACAGTCAGACATAGCATCATCTAAATCTGCTTCATACATGCTATTGTCACTTTCACTGTCTGAGGAACAGATGCCTTGATTCTGCACTGGTTCAAAATACATCGATCTATCCTCCTCTTTGTTATTCTTTGACAGAGGAACCGCTAATGTCTTGCAAAGTAAATCGTGTGCTCTCAAAATACTGTGTATTATTTTCAACTGACCCTTGCTGCTCTTCCACACCTGATTCACACTAAACATCTGCAATTATGATGTATGAAGTGTCGATCTGAAAACTCGACATCACTGTGTTGGCAGTGTTTCCTTTTCCTATTTCTTTATTCAATCACTTCCATAAACTAGAATGGACTGAAAACCCATTTATTATTCTTGAAAGAAAATGGGTTTTTGAAGACCTGTGCCCCAGTCATGAGAATTAAAAACAAATACCACACTATCACTATCAATAATAACTGCAGCTTTTTACTCAAAAGTCAAAATTTGTTCTGAAATTGCTGAGTGATATGGCACTAGTGGCTAATTGTAATATTGGCTAAGTATTTGTGGTTAGCATAACCATGCATCAACAATGGTATTTTTAAAATGTCTCTGTTACTTGTCTGAATCAACAAGATTACCACCTGCATGAACCGAAGGGAAGATTCATGCTTTCAGATGCCTTTTTATGCATTGTTTCAACAGAAAGTTGATGCTGTTTTTGCTAGCTGCTTGAGCAACCAAATCTGACATGTTATTTTCTGTTAGAGGATATATCCGATTTTATCACTTCATTTCTCTATACCCTTCGTTTTAACGACCACAAGAATGCAAATGTCACCACACAAAAAATAGAATCTAAGTCTTGCAGGTGAGACAATATCAGCTACAGCTAAGCTAAAAACTTCAGAGAAACAATATAATCCACGTAATGTCTTTCAATATTTAATGGAGTGCCGATTTAAGTCAGTAGTATTATATTTTGTGTCTTTATCAATGTTCTCAACTACGTTTGGATAACAAATTTCACTAATACCAATAGCATTGTTTTAATTGAATGCCACTTTATATTAATATTATCTTAAAGTTTCTGTAACTAATATGATGTACGTGTAGCTTATGTTCTTTTTGGAAAAAACTGGACACAGTTCACTATAATTCAATAAACAATTTCCTTTTACAGAGAAGAAATAATTTCTGGGTTTGAACTTCGGACCCATATGGTACATGTAATCTGATCTAAAAGTTATAGTGACTTAAAATTAAACAAAACAACTTTAACACATACATTTGTGTTAAATTTAAAGCTTTAGATTTGGGTTTCTGAAACGTATACCATAATATAATTCTGAGAAAAAGCTAGAATTGTCCTGACAATGTAGTTAGGTCATTTTAATATCCATAATAAATGCCTGCCAAATTGGTGTATGTTGAAACTTTCTCACAAAATCACATGAACCAGGTTATTATCAACACTATGTATACATACAGTGTGTTCTGAAATTAATACAAGTTTTTGAAAAATGTAAGCTTTTGAGCACACAACCAAATTGTTGAAAAGGATCATAGGCTAACATACAATATGCATATAAATACTATCTCTGGTGCTCTGCTGACTGTCAAGCAGGGTCTTAATATGGCAAAGATGAAACGTCACAATGCCAGATGTTCGTAATCTGTACTGCATACCTGTTTCAATTACTCCAATACCACTATATTTTCGGACATCCTTTCTAGCTTTCTGCCATATTTGCAAGATAATCACAAGTGGATTCTGCTCTATTTCCTCTGTGACAGAACATTTTGTATTGTCCTTCTCATCACAAGTCTGTAAAATACGATCTGTTGTTGTTGTTGACGGTTCACATCTAGATTTGTCTTTTTCCTCGTCATGTGGTTGTGTAAAGTTTGAAAAGGATGCTGATTTTAGTTCACTATCTGCTGCTCAAAGCGTTTCTTTGGCTTCTTGATTTGACTGCTAAATCACTTCTCTATCTGTGCTTGTTTTCAAGGGGCATGTTTACCTGTGAGTTCATCCCTATATGAGAAAAGCAGGTAAACCATACATTTACAAATTAAAATAAACGCTAATTATACCTAAAGAAATGAAACTTTTGGAAATTAAATTCTCACAACAGCAGGACGAAGGGTCTGCAGCAGTTGCCAGTCAATCTTTTTACTTTTCCAAAAGTCTACACCACAGTCTAGTAGGTATATACTTAAAGGTTTCTGAATGCTTCACTTAAAATTTATAACTACAAAACTTCATAGATTTTGCGTTGCTAAACAAAATTCAATTTCATTTAGAATTTATAACACATAACAACATGCACTGAAATTCCTGTACAGATACACCATTTCTGCAAGTCATTGTGGGTAATTTTCTGCAAGGCATTATTTGTAGTATTAGTACAGTGTTATACCTTTCTCTTATCTACCCCTTACAGCAATTCAATTTTTAACAAAGGAGAACATAATACGAGTCGTACTCACAATGCATTCCAGAATTTCACCCACACCACAATGACTTGCAAAATGGCAGATTTGTACAGGTATTTAAGCATCTAGCATAGTCCGCTGTCCATTTTATGCTTCTACTAAAACTGACGTTCATTTACCTGCTCAAAATAACTGAGCTCTCATCTTGTCATCGTTTATAATTAATTATAATTTGTTGTTAGTAATTTTTTTCAGAACTAAAATGTTATACTTATTATAGTATTATCAAACGGTTTTGCCAAGTAACTTTCAATAATAATGTGCATACAATTAAATAATGCATTATAAATTCAGCTATTGAAAATAACATGCGGTGCACATTGTTTTAGTTTATACGGTTTATTTAATATAAAGATAAATTATTCGTTAATCTACTTAAAATTGTAATAACATTCTCAGACCAGTATAGAAAGGAAACATTTTACCAAAACATTAGGATACTGAAGCCTATATATATATATATATATATATATATATATATATATATATATATATATATATATATATATATATATATATATATATATGGATATATATATATATATATATATATATATATATATATATATATATATATATATATATATATATATATATATATATATATATATATATACGAAAACATTAATATTGCCACTGTTTTACAATATTTTTTCTGTGTTATTCATTTTGTTGTTTCATAATACAATAAAATTAACTTTAAATTTTGCAGAAAGGTGCATGAAAGAAAGTATTATATCATTTAATTTCTTTATATATAACAATGCCACTATCTTGTGTAAAATCGGGGTTTGTTTCGTTAAATGCAGATTTGGACCACTGAACGTATCGCCTCACACCCTTTTTTGACACTCCCCATTTTTACACAGCGGCATTAACTCTCAGTTCTCGAGAGAACGGATCTTTCAATTACATCACTACAGTAATTTACACTGATCAAGATGGAGTCATACAGACAAAAAAAAATTGTCGAAACTCCTGTCTTTATCAGTTCTGAAATGAAACAAAGATACATACATTGAAGAAGAAAAAAACACCCTTTCACCCAAACCCTCTGAATCCTGCTTTTTCGGCTGTTTTTCAACCCAAATACAAAACCTTATACGAAAATAAACCAAACGCCATACCTTCATTTGGCATTAGAATATCATCCAGCCTTGACAGTAGAAAAATTGTTCTTTGTAAAATGCAGAAAACGTCCATCTCCGAAACACCACCCTGGCTTCTAATCAATGAAAAGTACTTTTTACGCTACATGATGGAAACAAATCTGAGACAAATCATTCCGTCTTCCACAATTGCTATTAAGAACTCCTCACCGAATTTAAAAACTACACAAGAATTTATACCGACGGATCAAAGGATGAGGAAAAGGCTGCTGCAGCCTTCATTTGTGGAAATAACACAACGCAAGCTCGCTTGCCAAATGGAACATCAATTTTTTCAGCCGAAATCAGAGCAATAGACCTTGCTCTGCAACATGTAGAGAACAAACGTATTTTAAACAGCAACATTTTTTCCGACTCACTATCAGTACTTCAGTCACTACACAATAGAAAACTGGAGAATCCATTATTGAAAAACATACTCGTCAAAAATACCGAACTGAGTGTCTACCACAATATAATACATTGTTGGTTACCTAGCCATATTGGTATTAAAGGTAACGAAAAGCGGATCGCGCTGCTAAAATGGCCCTTACTCAAGAACCATCTGATTTTAAAATACCGTATACTGATTTTAAACCTTGTATCAGAAAGTCCTTTCGTCAGAAGTGGCAGGCATCATGGAATGATGCCGTGAATAACAAACTTCATGCAATCAAGCCAACACTAGGAGAATGGACTCCTTCCTACAGAACCATGCGTAGGTAGGAGGTAGTCATTGCACGAATCCGAATTGGTCATACTTATATCACCCACTCCCACATACTAAAAGGTGAAGACCCACCAGAGTGCATTTCTTGCAATGAACCATTCACTGTTAAGCATTTTATGATAGTGTTTTGACCTGCAACCTACCCGCGATCGTTATTACATTGTACATGACATGAAAGAACTTTTTGATACTATAAACTTCACTCGTATTATAGAGTTCCTTAAAGCATTAAATATTTACTCTAAACTCTAACTTTTATGCTATCACCTTGTGCAGTTTTATGCAATATATATACCGTCCCATTTTAATACCTTTTCATCATTTTTCATTAACATAGAACATTTACATCCCCTGTTGATCGGAATGCTTTATTTTGCTCCGTTACCATCTTACCGTTTTAATTTCAACCGTTTGTTCTTTTATATCGCTGGTCGATAAAGGACCTTTTATAATTTTTAAAAGATTATACAAATAACATTTTGTTTGGCGCTAAATAGCCTAACAGTGCTGATGCGCCGTTAAAAATAAAATCAATCAATCAATCAATCAATCTATCCAGTGAAGTTTTGACAACAAAGTTATCCATTGTTCTCATTTTCTTCGGCTCTATTTCAGACTCATCCTTGTTGACGTCAATATGATGAATGCTAAGCAGATGTCGACGCATTGTTGAAGTGTTTCCTTGTGGACATGAAATTGTCTGCTTACATTAAAGCTGCGAAATTATCCTTTTCTCGCTTGTTAAAATAAGTCCAAACAGCTGATTTCGTATTTTTTGACATGGCTATTGCTTTAGAAATAAAATATTAGTAAAAATTAACAAACAAAGAGCAGATACAATTTGAAAAATCGCTGATAACACGTTTATGTTGCTTGAACTGTTCAAAAATCAGTTTAAAAGAAATCCCTCGGGCATGAGTTGTGCGCCTACTGCCCCTGCGGCACCAATCATCGTCAGGCCAAACGCTTGCGAGGTTCACCGGTTCTCTCGCTTGCAGAAGTTGAAAAACCCCCTCTCTCCGTCAGCCGGAATCATAATAGTTGGAATTATTATCTTAGGAGCCCCCAGCGATGACCGTTGCAAGGCAACGACCACCCACTGGTCGACCAACACATGGGGAAGCGTAGGCCGTGTGAATCTGTAAAGCCGCTCATTCCCACAGTCAATTAATTATCGCACGGGTTTATCCGGTCCGATAATATCAAAACGCGGAGAAGTTTTCTAGGCATAAGCTCGAAGCTTGTCGAGCTTCGACCTCGAGCTTCGATCCCCCGAAAATGCTCCAAAATGGTATCTCCACCGACTAGGACAGCCCATGCTATAGAATTTATATACTCTGCCATGTTTGTTTCAGAGACAAGACGTTATTACAAATTTTAGTACACTGAATCATTTCACAGAACGGAATTATTCTTGTTATGGATATGATCTCTTATAGTGACCATTTTGCTGCAAATTACTGAAATAAAAGGTTTGTAGAATTCATTTCCAAACTGGAATTATATTCAATAAAATAAAAAATGTAAAATAAAGTGCTCAAGTTGAACAAACTGTAAATTGTAGTTTGGAATAGGTGTTTAGAATTTGTAATAGCAAGCTAAAAAAGTTCCTCATACTGTTATCTTAATTTTGATTTCTTTTTGTAGAATGCAGTCCATGAGGCATAGGCCAGTGGACTTGACAGGGGTATGGTATGGCACTTTGACAGAAAGAAGTAAATTTGCAGGAGGCAGATTCTTCAAACATGATTTATAGCATTCCTTTTCGGAAACTTGTAGTTGTTGTGCCAACTTCCGGGCACTGTACTTGCAGTGCCATTGCTTCTTTGCTACTTATATATTTTATAAGAAAAAATATCTATAACATATTTTTTATAATGCTAGGACTTTCTGATTTTCTCATGTTTATCCATTGGTTCTGTAAGCAATTGAGCATGATTGCGTAAAAGCTGCTTAACACAGAGAAATTTGGAAAGCATATTTGTTTGCATTTGAAGATGACCCGATTCAATTTTCATGTCATATAATAGTAATTTTTCATTTTTTTAAGTATATTGTTTTACTTGAAATTTTCCATTAAAACCTTGTTAGCATAAATAGCCCCAAATCACTGAACATAGTCAAAGGAAATTCAGTAGTTATGTTTATAGGCATACATAGATGACCCGATTGATGATAAAGCCTGAGGAAATAATATATATGTTGCAAATGTATGTATTCGATATTGAAACCTGATTAGGGGTCACCAGGTGGCTGACTGGTCTAAGCTTTTCGCCTACCATGATTACTGCTATCTCAACTTTGTCACCAGATGGCTGACTGGTTTAAGCCGTTCGCCTACCATGAATACTGCTATCTCAACTTTGTGTGGGTTTGCGTCTTTGGTTCGGCCAATGTAGGTATACGAGAATGCTTTTCAGTAGCTTCCCGTGGGTCAGTGGTTCTTCCAGGATTTTCCCGGATTCGTCCTCCACCAGTTATGTTGGCCGCCATGTATATCCTATCATTTGCTGGAAAATGCCTTTAAGCTCACAAACCACATTAAACCTGATTACTTGATTACATTTTCATACTTTTGTCTTGCTTTTGTGACAGTGCACAGTGTTATATGTGTGTTCTGAAAGTTGTTGAAATTTCAGAATTTACAAATACATTTTCCGTATTTGGATACCGTCCCAATAAAGACCTTGAAAAATAAACAAGGATAATCTTAACCGCAGGGACATTTATTGTTTATTCATGGATACAATATCTATACGCCCCATCCAACATTGATGTGCGTTTTTATGTAAGAATGGGCAATACAATTAGACTACAACTGTTAGAAAAGAATGACCACATTTTTTTCTTCTTCATAATTTCGCCTTTAGGACACTGAGCAGTATTGTTGACTAGCACCAGTGTGGGCCAAAAAAATTGATGCACTTTCAGTTTTCTGAAAGCTGCATATCCACTGGCTAAATCAAAGGTCAATAGAGCACGGCCCGTAAGCAGACGCTGTTAGCTCTTCATTTCGGTTAGTGGAGATCTGAATTTAATCAGATTGAAATTTATTTCAATCTGAGAAGTAAAACATTACTTTTGTATGATAAAAAAGTATGTTCAACCGGATTCCCCTAAGACCAACAGTGATGACCTTTTCAGTTTGTTGGTGTCTGTCCGCATCGTTCTGGTTAAACAATGTCAAAAACATCTATGTACCAGCCTCTTTTCTCATCACCTCTTCTACCCAGATATTTGGTTGATGTTCTTATTAATCGCCCAATTCTATTTTGGAAATGAAAGGTTTTGAAACGGGTTCTGAAACTTGCAACGATCTTACATACGATGCAACATATAGCTTGTTATGAACTAAATACAAGTATGAAAGTATTATTGGAAACAATCGTAAATATTAATCATTTGTTCATCTCATTACCAAGTCCTCCACAAATCTTTAGCCGGGAACTAATGAATGATTTGTCACCTTTATATGGAACTCAAATGTGTATAAAGTTTATAAAGCGATTATGCATGAAACGATTATTAAACGTCTCTTGGGAATAACGGACATTGCTAAATTTAAAATTAGCTTAACATGGATTAGTGGAGTTCTTCTAATATTAAATGTTCTAATTTGAAATATGTGAGGTTAAATACCTATTTCTATTTGGAGATTAAAATGTAATGACATTATCCAAACATAGAAAAATGCACTTTGGCTTGATACTTTTCTGACTTGGAAACTTTTAATAGAGGAAAATATACCCCTGACAGATCTTGCGAAAGCAAATTTATGGAAGAACTTACTTATTAAAGGTGATCAAGTTACTAGTTATATATAATGATGTAACGGAACGATTCTTTACAAAACTTGATTAGGACTCCGATTTGTAGGCATCAGTAATTGGTTGCCAAGATTGATGGGGGGGGGGGGGGGCTGATGCACATCAGTGATGTTAGTTGTCAAACGGACCGAGTGAAGCCTTCTAATAGGTTGGTTTCTAATAAAATGGGTATTTGGTGATATAATTGTAATATTGGAGAGAGAACGAGAGAGAGAGGGAAAAAGACGAAAAGGTCTAAACGTAGAACGACAGAAAGAAGAAACAGAAAAATAGGTCTTTTCTTGAAAGTGAAGTTATTACTTACATAAATTATGAGACAAAAGTTTAGTTCCAATGAAAATAATCGGGTTTATTTAAAATTACATAAGCAGTCATAGTGAAGGGTCTGTCTTTGATGAACGGAGACAAAGGAGGGAAGTCAGGGAAGTATAAAATAATTTAATAAATGATGTAATTAATGGAGCCGCGATGAATTTCTTCCCATCTTGTACACAAAACAGATAATTTATATCGTCTCGTTAAAATAACTTTGCAGCAAACAAGTGTGATTTAACGCCAAGCAATGGCGACAGTACTTATCGGCATCAGCAACCACAACCAGCGATGCTGGCCCACCCGACACTAGACCGTTCGAAAAGCATATTTAAAATGAAATGTATACAGGCTCCGCAACCTGACTATCCGACATGTGCAGAGAGTGGACGCGAGCGCTGACCGGTAAAAAATATTCCATAATAAACAGTCAAAGTAAACAGTTTCAGTCTTCAATGGTAAGATCGCTGAAATCAATTTTCAAAGCGGCTACATATAACTTGGGTGGTGGTACAATATAGGGAGGGTCATGAAGTTTCTTTTGAGGACACTTTTCAAGGAAAGGAAAAAGTTACCATGCTGGAGATAAAATGGTTTCTCTTCTGCTTGTGCTGAAAAAAGGCGTTAAACGCTACAACTACACAATACAAAAATGGAAAACACATTATTAACCAACATTTGCATACAAATACTGAGCTGAGTACCTCCCACAATATAATGTACTGCTGATTACCTAGCAGAATCGGTATTAAATGTAATGAAAAAGTAGATCGCGCTGCTAAAATGACCCTATCCCAAGAACCATCTGATTTTTACAAATAACGTATACTGATTTAAAACCTATCAAAAAGACTTTATGGCAGAAGTGGCATCCATAATGGAACGACGCAGTGAACAACGAACCTCATGCAATCAAGCCAACCCTGGGAGAATGGACTCCTTCCTACAGAACCATCCGTAGTCATACATAACCCACTCCCATATGCAAATTGGTGTAGACCCACCAGAGTGCGATTCTTGCAATGGACCATTCACTGTTAAACAAGTTATGATAGAGTGTTTCGACCTTAAAAATACGTATCTTGTATTTTAAAATTCATGTAAGAAGTAAATACGTATTTTAAGATAACTTGTTTCCCATCACCTTGAAATTTTATGTAATGTAAATAAAGTCCTTTATATTCAATACATTTTCATCTGAATAGTCATTAACATACACCATTTACATTCTCCGTTAATAGGGAAGTTTTATATATTGCCCTTACCATTTTATCGTTTTATTTTTAACGCTGGTCGATAAGCCGTTTGTCACTTTTAAATAATCTTGCATATAACATTTTGTATGTCGCTACATAGCCTAACAGTGCTGATGCGCCGCTAAAATACAATCAGTCAATCAATCCATACATCATTCAGCATCTTTTCAGTTGCAGATTCTCCTGTAACGTTAGCATCTCGGCAAAACAAGCAAACAACCCCATTATAATAATCGTTCATGAGTATTGCACGAAGTTCTAAACGCATCGTGCGTTAAGATTTTGGTGACTCAGTTTCGATGACATTTAAATGAAGTTTGCGTTTCAAATTTTAGATTGCGACAAATCCTATCGGTTCGGTAATGCTACTTATATTATCAATAGTCGTAACCTGGGGACTGGTGACTTTAAGAAATTAGTAAACCGGAAATTGGGTAGTGCTGAATGCTGATTAATCACGTCACTCGTGAGTCACGTGGCCAAAATGACGTAGAATAATACGTCATTGCTTGGCGGCATATGATATTTGTAAGGCTTAATACGCCAATTTTGCTAAGTAGCTGTACAGTGCACAGAAAAAAAATCAGGGAAATTGTATTATGTGTGCGCTGGTTTTGCGATATGTGTCCGTGCGGAAACATTAGTCTCTTGCTGCTGCTGGTTCCTTTGTACTACTTTTCTCTCGAATTTCCCTCAGTTTTCATTTTCAGAAGAGGAGGTCCGCTTGTCGTATGATGAAGTGGAAGAGGTGGACGAATATGTTGATTTTGTTGAAGGTTAAATGCTGATACTTCTCACCTTCCCTGAAAACACGGGCATTGGAAGTGTTCTTTTTCTTTAAAAAAAATATTAGATGGTAAAACTTTCTCATAATTGGGCAGGCGAATTTCTTTAGTCAACTTTTATGTTGAGTTTTTCCTGAATTTATCCAGTTCTGTTTCTGCTTTCTCCAGTGTCGATCCAGCTGAGTGCGAAAAAGATGAAAGTCTTAGTTTTGTACTCTGCAAGTATGAGAGTTGTAATTTCGACTCAATATTTTCAGATATTTATTTCACTTGCATGCTAACCCATAATGTTGTTCCCTTTGATGTGTTATGCAGCGTGCCTTAAGATGAAACGCCAAGTCTTCGAATATGCCACACTGGTATGATATTATCTGTATATGAAACATAAAAAACAAAAACAAAAAATCTATTTGCAAAGAATAAATACATAATCTAGTGACAGTGCTCTGTTTTTGTTTGTTGGGGGGGGGGGAGTCTTATTTTTGCTGTAGTTTGTTAAACCACTGGGGTAAGTTTGCACCTTTATATAACCTTAATTTGGTCCACTTTTAGTTTTTGTTTAGATCCGGATAACAAGTTATGAATGGTTCTGTTAGCTCTATCATGCCACCACTTCGAGGATTAACAATAGAAGTTCGTTTTTTTCTCAGTTTATATTATTATACAGATCTCTTTGAAAAGTTTTGACTCGAAGTTCTGACATATTCATGTCTTAATTTTTTGTATATTTCTCAGTATGCGCTTTGTGATCACAGATGCACATATTGAGAATATACAAAACATTAAGACATTTCACGATATTTCAGTAACCTGTTTCGCTCAGTCATCATTAAATACATCCAAAAGCGCCATTCGTTGTCTTAACTTGGCTGGAGTCAGCAACATAGAACTTATCGAAAGGATGAAAAATGACTCACTGCCGTCCGAAGAATTCGTATTAAAACTAGATAATTTGCCAACCCTATGAGAATGGGCTCCTTCCTATAGAAACATCCGTAAGGCGAACAGACGAAGACCCACCAGAGTGCATTTCTTACAATGAATCATTTACTGTTAAGCACTTTATTATATAGTGTTTCGACTTGCAATCTACGCGCGATCAGTATGCTATCCTTAAACATCTTATCGTTTTCCTGTTTGATTTTGGTATCGCTGATCGATATAAAACCTATCATTTTTAATAATCATATATATAACCTTTTGTATGGCGCTAAATAGCGTAACATGTGCTGCTGCGACGTAAATATAACAATCAGTTGATCATCCAATCCAGTCTCAAACAACAAAGACACACGATATCCATTTATTTTAACATTTACAAAATACTCTGCATCAGTCCCTATACATGACATGAAGGAACATTTTGGTACAATAAACATCACTTGTATTATAGAGTTCCTGAAAGCAGTGAACATTTACTCTAAACTCTAACCTTTATGCCATCACTTAGTGCAGTTTTATGCAATATATATACCGTCCGTTTTTTAATACCTTTTCATCACTCTTCATTTACATACACCATTTACATCCCCCGTTGATCGCAAAGCTTTATTTTTCACCGTTACCATTTTATCATTTTAATATCAACTATTTGACTTTGATATCGCTGGTCGATATGAGACTTTTTATCATGTTTAAAAGATTATATAACATTTTGTATGGCGCTAAATAGCCTAACAGAGCTGATGCGCCGTTAAAATACAATCAATCAATCAGTCCCTAACTGTTCAGTTTTGACCCACCCACCCGCGGCTCCGGAGTTGTAGAATTAGCCCGTCGTGTCCTCACTACGTGTTGTGAGAGGCGACTAAGTAGAGGCAACCTGTTTGCTTTGGGTTGCGTCCCTGTCGGGGGAGGAAAAGATCCTGGCAGTTGAGCAGAGGCTTTCCTATACAATACGCTACTTTGGCCTCTATTTCTTCTAGACGGGTAGACGGGATAGACCTGATCTTTCTCTTTGTATATTTCCTGACACCACCGTTGTCCGTGCTGTCTACACCTTTATGGTTTCTTACTCCTACTCTCATGACACGTCCTAGAATGCGGTGGATTAAAGGGTCAATCTGTAGATATCTTTACTTGCCGAGTGTACTATATAAGTATCCATGGCACTCGAAAAGTGTCCCTCTGTTGGACTCCGTGGCGGATGGGTGAACATGGGTGATGAATATAAAACAAGACATAATGGAAAACAAAAACAAGAATCTAGTGAAATGATCTAAACCTTTAACGGATTCAGATGACAAACCACGTTGCGTGGAATCATTCCCGCGCTTCTTGGTTATTCATTCAAAAGATACTACTAAACCAATTGCTACGCTATCACCATTTATTGTCGAAAAGACTTTACTTGGCCCAGTTGGCATTCCAACAAAGCGTGAAAAACTCAAATCGGATAGTTTGGTCGTTGAATGTGAGAGCAAGGTACAGATCGAGAGTAGTGAATGGGGATACCGTAGGGACTATGGGACTTTAATGTTAAAATGGGGAGTTTGTACCGTAGGGACAAGGGGAATTGAACAGGGGTGATTTATGTAATATAGACAAGACTTACATTATATATATATATATATATATATATATATATATATATATATATATATATATATATATATATATATATATATGTATGTATATATACCCCATTTGTTTTAAAAACTTGTTGAAAGGGTTTGCCATGAAAGTAAATTTCTTTTCGAGGCGAATGAATGGCCCTGAAAAGAGCCGTTGGTTTCTTCTATTTCCTCCATTTTTTCATCCATCCCCTTATCTTTCCCAAAATTCCTTTATTCTTCTTCTCATCGTTTTCCGGCATCCAGTCAGGGTGACCCATGCCTCTAAACTTATGTTGGATCTCTATCCAGTTATGGTTCAGTTGCTTAAATCTTTCTTTTGTCTTTAGGTTTTCTCATAATTTACTCTCCTTTGTCCACTTTTCTTTTATCTTCTTTACCTCTACCTCCAACACTTTTCTCATTAATTCCTCTCCTTTCTTAAGTCTGTTCATACCCCTCTGCACATAAGAACACTCTGTCCCATACATCATATCTTCCAGAAAGCACCTGAATTTGCTTGCATTGTCAAGTCCTTCCTTTAAGCTTCCCACTCTGACATAGGGGGATTCGTCAAACCTCTCAACCTCTTTTCCTCCTCTTCTATCATCCCTTCTACTAGGTCTTTTGCTACGTTTAGGCCATTAGCTATGGTGGCGCTCACCAGATAATATGTACTTTTGAGAGAGTGACGTATGTAAGGTGAAGTAGTTCGCATTTAAAACATGCACAGTGGAGAGAATGTTTGCATACCTCTATGCTACATTAATGTAATGTGGATGATATTTCTTTTGGATATTGTACTTTTGGAAATTTTACATGATTTAAGCACACTGCTAACTAAAATGACTGCTCCCTTGTGTTAAAAAATCAGTCTGAATTAGTCTAAAGTACACTATACATAGCAGCTATTAAAATAGGGAAAATTAATTTTGCCAGACTAGACAATACCAGCTTCTGAAAGTGCAATGAATGAATTACCAAATATATAAAATGTAAAAAAAGTTATCGGCTCTTTTTTATACAATTGACCTCTGAAGTTCAGGAAGTGAAAATGACCAAGTAGAGCTAGCACTTTTTTGAAAGGTGCACATTTGAAGTAAGGCCAAGCTGTATACTCTATAACCCATAGTACACCCATTAATCATACACCAAAATAAAGGGAATTAAAGGTTCTTTGCATGATACCTAAGATATACAAGGTCTTTTTTAAATAGCCAGTATAACCAGTGAGGAAAGCCGGGGACATTCTTTTTCTTTAAATTCCTAACCCTATGCAAAATGCGAAACTGTATAGCGCCACCTTAAAGAAAATAAAAAAATGTTTGCAATTATTTTTTTTTATTTTCATATAATTATGTATGATGTTCTGAATAAAATGGTACATTCATATTGCATTTAAGCATGAAAATAAGCTAATTATGATCATTTTTCTCTTGCTTACATAATTTGCCATGAGGTATGTTTGTGTGAGTAGTGACCTTAATTATGGGGAAATTAGAAGACTTAGAATATAGGAATAGAGTCAACTTAAATTTAAAACTGTTGCAATAAGTGACAGAAATATATGGTGAAAATGTTTCTTTTCATTTATTTGCAATGAAATAAAAAAAAAAGAAGAGAAAGTGAATTCGCTTCTTCCATATTAAACAATAGGCAAATATTTTACACTTTGACCTTTGACCTTTATGAAGCTGATGACTTACCTCCCTTTTCTAATTGTAAAATTCATTGTTGATATCTCAGAAATAATTCTGGCTAGCTTCATGTTCCTGTCATTCAGCATAACATTGGTTGCTATGTTTACAAAATGTAATGTGCATTCTTAAAATAGCTCACTTTTATCATGGGGGGGGGGGTAGGCTGGACTTGTTAGAGACTCTGACACTCATAAATACTGTTCTGTGGGGAAAAAGGCAGGAGAATTATTCATAAGGATTGTTTTGATGCTTGCGACTTAAATGTTTCAGCCATATAAACATAATTAAATCATAAAAAAATAATACCTACATCTTCTTTATGGTGGCGCTCACCAGATAATATGTACTTTTGAGAGAGTGACGTATGTAAGGTGAAGTAGTTCGCATTTAAAACATGCACAGTGGAGAGAATGTTTGCATACCTCTATGCTACATTAATGTAATGTGGATGATATTTCTTTTGGATATTGTACTTTTGGAAATTTTACATGATTTAAGCACACTGCTAACTAAAATGACTGCTCCCTTGTGTTAAAAAATCAGTCTGAATTAGTCTAAAGTACACTATACATAGCAGCTATTAAAATAGGGAAAATTAATTTTGCCAGACTAGACAATACCAGCTTCTGAAAGTGCAATGAATGAATTACCAAATATATAAAAGGTAAAAAAAGTTATCGGCTCTTTTTTATACAATTGACCTCTAAGTTCAGGAAGTGAAAATGACCAAGTAGAGCTAGCACTTTTTTGAAAGGTGCACATTTGAAGTAAGGCCAAGCTGTATACTCTATAACCCATAGTACACCCATCAATCATACACCAAAATAAAGGGAATTAAAGGTTCTTTGCATTATACCTAAGATATACAAGGTCTTTTTTAAATAGCCAGTATAACCAGTGAGGAAAGCCGGGGACATTCTTTTTCTTTAAATTCCTAACCCTATGCAAAATGCGAAACTGTATAGCGCCACCTTAGTCCAGGTACTCTGCTATCTTCCATTCTTTTTCTAGCCTCTCCACTACATAGATAGCATCCATTATCCAATCCCCCTGCGGGTGCGGGGTTGTAGAGTTGGCCCGACGTGCCTCGCTACGTGTCGTAAAAGGCGACTAAGTAGAGGCAACCTGTTTGCCGTGGGTTGCGTCCCGTGTCGGGGGATGAAAGTATCCTGGTAGTTGAGCAGAGGCTTTCCATGCAATACACTACTTTGGCCTCTACTTCTCTTAGACGGGTGGTCGGGATGGGCCCGGTTCCGACAAATCGGCTGGTCACGCCGAGCCCTGGGAAGTCTTTATTTACTCTCTCACCTTCTTTGTCTTTCTCCTTGTATCTCTCTTGATACCACCGTTGCCCCTATATTCTATTCCTTTATTTTTCCCTTTCCTAAGTCTTAGAAGACTTCCTAGAAGGCGGTGGCTTAACGGGTCAATCGGGAGGTAATTTTACCGACCCTAGAAATTGGCGACTTAAGGGTCAATCAAAGGTAATTTTATCAACTGAGTATGTCATCTGTGTATCCCTGGCACTTGAAATGTATCCCCTTGTTGGGCTCCTTGGTCGGTGGGGAGCACGGGTGCTGAATTTTAATTAAGCCAAGATGGAAACTTCCAAAAAAAAAATCAAAATAAACGATCCAAAACTCTATCTGACTCTGACGACGAACCATGTAGTGTGGAGTCATTTCCACGCTTCATGGTTATACAGTCTAAAGATGCCACGAAACCGCATTCCTCACTCTCTCCGTTTGTGATCGAGAAAACATTTACAGGATTGATTGGAACACCAGAGAGCATCAACAAAATGAAATCGGGTTGCCTTCTTGTTGAGTGTGAGCGACGAGGTCAGACAGACAGTATCAAGAAAATAAATACTTTCTTTGATATTCCAGTAACCTCATTCGCTCACACCACACTCAATACATCTAAAGGTGTAATTCGTTGTCGCGACTTGGCTGGAGTCAGCGACACTGATATCATTGAAGGAATGAAAAATGAAGGAGTCACTGCAGTACGCAGAATACGTATTAAACGTAATAACAACCTACAGGACACCAACACCATTGTACTCACCTTCAACAAGCCAAAAGTACCCAAAGTGGTCAAAGTTGGCTTCTTGCAAGTGAAGGTTGAGATCTACATTCCCAAAACCCTTCGATGTTATAAGTGTCAAAAATACGGCCATCACGAAGACCGCTGCCCTAAAAGCCAAATATGTGGCCGATGCGGAGACAATTATCATCAGGAAGCTGACTGTAGAGCAACTCCGCTTTGTGTCAACTGTGGAAAAGAGCACCACGCAAATTCCAAGGATTGCGATACCTGGAAACAGGAGAAAGAAATTCAGAGGGTAAAATACACAACTAATATTCCCTATCCAGAAGCCAGAAAACTTGTACAGGCGAAAACAGCCCACTCTGGCCCATCCTTCTCCACTGTAGTGAAGAGAAATCCAAAAACAACGAAGGACGCTCAAACACAGACAGATCTACCCGATTCAACACCAAACTCTAATACCCCCATTACCAAGCACAGAAAAACACGGCATCTACACAAACTACATTCAATACCCAACCACCGAAATCACCGAAAAGTCAAAAAAAGTCTCACGGAAACAGACAACAAATTGGGTCAGATGACCCCATCAAACTCTATAACAGGTTTGGAGACATTGAGAGCATGGATGCAGAAGAATCTGCTGCATGCGCTCAAGGTAGCTCCAGACCTAACAAGAAAACATTCACCCCGGTGCTTTCTCCAAAGAAATAACCACACAAATTGCCTCCACGAAAGGTCTAACCTAGCTCCACAATTTTTAATTTAAATTTATAATGAAAAACACTCTCATACAGTGGAATTATCGACGACTTAAAGCAAATTACAATGATATTCTCTTGCTTTTAAACGAACATGATCCTGCAGTACTATGCCTTCAAGAAACATTCTTGAAAGATACGGACAATATCAAATTTAAAAACTACTCCCTGTTTAACACCTGCTCTCCAAATGTTGATAGGGCATCAGGAGGAGTTTCTGTTTTTGTGAACAACAGAGCTCCTCATAGCTTCATTCATTTAAACACCAATTTACAAGCCATTGCTGTAAGCGTCACTCTACATCGAGTGATTACATTTTGCTCTATTTATTTACCACCAAACACTAACCTAGTACCAAACGAACTCGACAATCTTGTTCAACAGCTTCCCGCACCCTTTGTTTTACTCGGGGATTTTAATGCCCATAACATTTTATGGGATCAAATCATATAAGTGACAGAGGTCAAAAGTTGAAGATTTTATTTCTAGACACGATCTGTGTCTATATAATACCAAAACACCGACATATTTACACCCAGGCACGGGTACATATACATGCATCGATTTCACAATTTGTTCTCCTTCGCTGCTATTGGACTATGAATGGAAGGTCGCTGATGACCTTCACAGCAGGGATCACTTCCCAATCTCCCTTGTAAATCATAACTCTACAATTGATGAAGTAATTCCACAATGGAATTTAAAGAAGGCCGACTGGGCCAAGTTCGAAACACTCTGTAAAACTAGGCTGAATGAGGATACAGTTTTCCATTTTAAATACCCCATTCAGCATTTTACATCTATTTTAACCGACATTGCAGAAGAATCTATCCCCAAGTCCTCAACAAACTGTAAAAGAACCCTAAAACCTTGGCTCACTAAGGAATGTAAGGAAGCCATACGGCAACGCCGAGAAGCCTTGAAAAAATTTAACAATCATCCGACGCCCGAGAATTTAAGTAAATATCGTATTCTCCGGGCCAAAGCTCGCCGCACAATCAAAGAAAGTAAACGAGCATCATGGATGAAATATGTTTCCTGTTTAAACTGTCGTTCCTCAATTAAGAAAGTTTGGGACACGATCCGCAAAATAAACGGAAAGAGAAAACACAATTCTTTCCGACATCTGAAACTGAACAATAACAATTTTAGCTCAAAACGTGACATAGCAAATGTTCTTGCTGATACATTCTCTAAAAATTTCTCATTATCTAATTATTCCTAAGCCTTCCAAAAATTGAAAACTCAAAAAGAAAAGTCACGTTTAAAATTCACATCCAACAACTCGGAAAGTTACAACCAACCGTTTTCCCTATCAGAACTTATGGAGGCTTTAGACAAGGCCCATGATACTTCCGCTGGGCCTGACGAAATACATTACCAGTTTTTGAAACATCTTCCAGAATCATCTTTAACATCTCTTTTGAAACTCTTCAATGATTTATGGATTACTGGTAATCTACCTAAAATATGGAAAGAAGCAACAGTAATACCAGTTACCAAACCGGTAAAGATAGCGAAGATCCTACCAACTATCGACCTATTGCACTCACAAGCTGCATGTGCAAAACAGTGGAACGAATGATCAATTCTCGGCTTCTATGGAACCTGGAAACTAACAATTTAATATCTCCTTTCCAAAGTGGCTTTCGTTACGGACGGAGCACCAACGATCATCTGGTTAGAATAGAAACATTCATTAGCGATGCATTTATCAAGAAAGAACATTTAGTAGCAGTTTTCTTTGATTTAGAAAAGGCCTATGACACAACATGGAAGTACGGGATACTAAAGGACCTACACAATCTAGGACTAAAAGGCCGTCTGCCCTCTTTCATATCCAGCTTCCTCTCAGACAGAGAATTCAAGGTACGAGTGGGCTCTACCCTCTCAGATCTGCACGAGCAAGAGATGGGTGTGCCCAAGGGCAGTATTTTATCTGTGACGCTCTTTAACATCAAAATTAATAGCATCACCAAGTGTTTGGCTCCTGGTGTGGATTGCTCGTTATACGTTGATGATTTTCTCATATGTTATCGGTCAAAGCACATGCATACAATTGAAAGACAACTGCAGCAAAATATAAACAAGATTCAAAATTGGGCCAATGCAAACGGTTTCAAATTCTCGAAATCAAAAACGATATGCATGCATTTCTATCAGTTACGAAGACATCACGATGAACCTCACCTCACGCTGGACGGAACACCTATTCCAGTTGTTGAGGAAACCAATTTTTTATGTATAATCTTTGATAGAAAACTGACCTTTATTCCACATCTAAAGAACTTGAAAGCTAAATGCATAAAAGCACTTAATCTACTTAAAGTAGTAGCGCACACTGATTGGGGTGCTGATAGAAAGGTCATCCTGAATTTATAGAGAACGTTTATTCGCTCCAAACTGGACTATGGTTGCGTTGTGTATGGTTCAGCCAGAAAATCATATTTGAAAATGCTTGATCCAATTTATCATCAAGGAATAAGACTGGCTCTGGGAACATTTAAAACATCCCAGTGTGAAAGCCTGCTAGGTGAGGCGAACGAACCTCCGTTATCGAATCGTAGAGAAATGCTTTCCGCACAGTATGCTCTCATATTAAAATCAAACCCTGAGTCCTGCTTTTTCGGCAATTTTTCAACCCAAATACAAAACCTTATACGAAAATAAACCAAACGCCACACATTCCTTTGGCATTAGAATATCATCCAGCCTTGACAGTACAAAAATTGATCTTTCTAAAATTCCGAAAACGTCCATCTCCGAAACACCACCCTGGCTACTTAAACAACCAAAAGTACTTTTTACGCTACACGATGGAAAAAAGTCTGAGAGAAACCCTTCCGTCTTCCACAACTGTTATCAAGAACTCCTCACCGAATATAAAAACTACACAAGAATTTATACCGACGGCTCAAAGGATGAGGAAAAGGCTGCTGCAGGCTTCGTTTGTGGAAATCACACAACGCAATTCGCTTATCAAATGGAACATCAATTTTTGCAGCCGAAATCAGAGCAATAGACCTTGCTCTGCAACATACAGCAAGCAAACGTATTTTAAACAGCATCATCTTCTCTGACTCACTATCAGTACTTCAGTCACTACACAATAGAAAACTGGAGAATCCATTATTGAAAAACATACTCGTAAAAAATACCGATATGAGTGTGTCTCACGATATAATATACTGTTGGTTACCTGTGACATATTTTTATTAAAGGTAACGAAAAGGCGGATCGCGCTTTTAAAATGGCCCTTACTCAAGAACCATCTGATTTTAAAATACCGTATACAGATTTTAAACCTAGTATCAGAAAGTCCTTACGTCAGAAGTGGCAGGCATCATGGAATGATGCAGTGAATAACAAAGTTCATGCAATCAAGCCAACTCTAGGAGAATGGACTCCTTCCTACAGAACCATGCGTAGCGAGGAGGTAGTCATTGCAAGAATCCGAATTGGTCATACTTATATCACCCACTCCTACATACTAAAAAGTGAAGACCCTCCAGAGTGTGTGTTTTGCAATGAACCATTCACTGTCAAACACTTTACATAGAGTGTTTTGACCTGCAACCTACGCGCAATCAGTATTACAATGTGCATGACATGAAGGAACATTTTGATACTATAAACATCACTCGTATTACAGAATTCCTGAAAGCAGAGAATATTTACACTAAGCTCTAACTTTTATGCGATCACCTTGTGCATTTTTATGCAATATATATACCGTCCCTTTTTAATACATTTTCACTATTCAATATTTACATCCCCCGTTGATCGGGAAGCTTTATTTTGCTCCGTTACCATCTTACCGTTTTAATTTTAACTATTTGTTTTTTTATATCGCTGGTCGATATGAGACCTTTTATAATTTTTAAAAGATTATACACATAACATTTTGTTTGGCGCTAAATATCCTTACAGTGCTGATGCGCCGTTAAAAATAATCAATCAATCAATCAATCATCCTGACTGGATCCAGCTCAAAGAAACTGATCAAATATGATCTAGGAAAATATTTAACAATAATTATAACATCTTCTATAGACAACCGGAGATGTTCCGTGAAAATTTCACCGATTTTTCCTGGCATACATGCTTTTTTGTTAATTTAAAGATATTGGACATACTGGAAGTCAGAATATTGAAAACCTAACAGGAGAACTAACAAAGTCTCTTATTAGTTAATTAATTTTGCATTAAATATACCGTAATATTTCAGTTGCAAGGGGTCAGTTGTTCAAAGCATATTTGCCTGCCTGATTCATCTAGGGACAACGTGGAACAACAAGGAATTGATGATTTTTAGCCGTCACGTTGGTGGGAGATGCAAACGTCATGCTTCTTATCGAATTGGATCCAATGGAGGAACCAATAAAACAACGTTTGTAAATTATGGAATAGAAATAGCCTACTTTTATTACTTCAAAAACAAAGAATGAAATCTCTTATCGTATCTCGTATGCCTTATACTGTAGTCATTAGCATTACATGCGTATACTATTTTACTGATCAGAAAACACGCTTGTTTGAGAAAACATGCAGTTTTTATTAGACTCCGATATTTTCTTTAAGTGGAGATATTATTAAGTGAGGAATTAAAGAATATCGCTGACTGTGAAAGAGAGCTCATAAATATAAATTAGATAGTTATGCGCTATTTCAACCAGGACAAAGCCAAAGAAAGAAAGGCATAAAGGAAAATTGCTGAATATGAAATATGAAGCAGACGGTTATTAAATTCAATATAATTTAATAGCTTTTACATTTTGAATTCTTTTTCATCTTTATCAATGGGAAACCTGTGAAAGCGGTAACATGTTATCTCCCATCTTGATTATATATAAGCAACCACGCCAGAAATAATGGTTATTCCCCCCTCTTCCCCCCCCCCCCCATGCACACACCTTGCAATCCCTCAGGGATGGATAAAATGATGAAGAATACGAAGACTTTTATATTACAGGTGACTCGGAGAAACAACCTTCATAATACGTTAGTCTTGTTCCTATTCATACGAGTGTTTGGCTGCGAATGCATACGGTATATGTATTATTTTACAATTTATGCATGCATAACAATCAATGTGTATAACTGGCGACATGAAAGTAGGTCCTAGTGTATATATAAATTCTCACAAGTGTTAGATAAAATCACGAAAGATAAGGTCTCACTGGACAGTTTATCTGGTGAATTTTCATCCGACAATGACCAATTACAGAAAAATGAGAATAATTTTACACTGAAGATAGAAATAAAAACAAACTAATGATTTTTGTAGAAAGCATACATGTGAGATTTTGACTGCAGTAATCAGGTTAATTCCTGATGCAACTAGTGGTTTTTGTACTGAACCAACTCTGCCACCAACCCCTAAATTTTAACCAATTAGTATACTTTTCATCACCCCTCAACCATCTAGATTTTTAGATATTTACCTGTGTAGCAGACACACATAAATACGTAAGCCAAGTCGGCAGCTCATTTGCAGCCCAAGTTACGCATTTGATCTCCAATGCGCATCTAACTGACAGGCGGTCACCAACAAGCCAACCTATTTCCAAGCCTAACTCAAAGTAAATCTAAACCACATTATAGATTTAGCTTATGTGTGAATTTATAAATGCTAGGCTTGTGATAATTAGGTTAATGCCTTCTATCTTAAAAATTAGGGGAGTGTCAAAATACGAAAGTATCCAGTGAGACGTAGTTAGTGAACTTGAAATTAGGCTGGTCAATACACATATGTAAATATGTAAATAATGTAATTTTAATTTTAATAACCTTTACAAACTGAAATCTTTTTCATCACTTTTAGAAGAAAACACATCCTAATGTGTATTATTATACTCAGGATTCTGGCATAATATGGGTATTATGCTTAGTAATTCATCAAATTTTAGTCTCCTTAAAAATGTTTATATTCACTTATTCTCCGTAACTAAAAGTCAATCACGGTTAAGCCATATAGAGTGTACTATGTTTCTCTTTTATTTCTATAGATTAATATCGGCAATGTTGGTCTTTTCCACAAAATAAAGTTTTTTTTTTTGGCGGTTCAGCTTATAATGTTATACATTTTTATGTCCATATATATATTAAAATTTAAACAAAACACACTATTTAAGGTAAAGCCCTTGTGTCTTTCTTTTCGTATATTCTTGTGAGGGGACCTTTATTCGGATGGAATATGTTTGCGGTACACAAAATATTCAGTACGGGATAAGATTACTCCTTGAACAAGGAAGTGCGACTTACTAAATCTATAAACATGTATTTTTACGATACCCGCTTTAAAACGAGCAATGAATGGACAACTTTCGGACAAGGAAGAAAAATCCACATGACTGAACCCAATTTTGAACTCTTCAGAGGCTTTGGATTAGTAATAGTTTGCATGTACACGCGCGTGTTGACACGAAATTAAGTAAAACTATTGCGAAAGAAGAGCTTTATTTTCCAGGAGTAACAGGACGAACGCCAGTGTTTTGGTTGAATAAAGGTTTCTGAATTTTCTAGGCCTCGTAATAGATCGTATCAGCCATGATGGACATCGCTCCATACGCATTTTTACAACGGAACTAAACTGGTCATTTATTTCACTGGTTAAAATCATGTTTCAGGACACATAATCCAATTAAATATTGTCATTTCAAATTTAGGAAATAGTTTACCGATAGCTTGTATCAATCAGAAATTCAAGAAAAGACGACAAATGTATATACCTCATGTGTGTATTTTTTAATACGGTTTCTATTACAGCCAGTATGTGAACCCAGAACATGTAAGAAATTAAATCATAATTATATAATACATCATACAAAGAAATTATGAGCGAGGGAAGAAAATGATCTTGATTCAGCATTGTCTGATTCACTGGTTGACAGGTTTTCATTTCCCTGTGAATAGTCCCTTGCTAGCCTCAGCAACATGTGTAGTGTGTGTCAGGCAGACCAAAATCTAAGCTAGTGTATTACTTTTAGTATGTAAGCAACTACGAGAACTACCATGATATGTGTTTGATATGTTTGAAACGGTATGTAACCGATATAGAGTCTTCTAATCTGTGACCTATTCCTCAAATTCATGAACTTTTCATATGCATGTACATTAGCTAACGCATTATGGATTGCGTTACACAAAGTTATCCCAAAAGTAAGTTGTCAATATACAAGTGTATTTCACTAGTTTTATCGTCATTTAATCAAAATTTCCATCGTTTATTTTCTTTCCGTATAAATCCTACTCACTGATGCAGGTCACCATTTACAGACAAATTTCACTAGTATGAGAAATTTGGTTTTGTTTCCAATACTCTACGGGTAGTACTGTATAGATAACCCTACTAATGACTGAAAATCATGCATTTCTGATTTTATCATAGAGTCATTCAATACACTTGTATTCTGGTATGACAATAAGTAGGACACATTGCTTATGGACAGGACCAGTAGTGTTTTCGCGTTTTGTTGATGTGGGCTTGCGGAAGTTTGGCGAATTTCACGTGTTGATCGGGAGGTACCTTTACCTACTGAGTAAATTACGCGTGTAACCCTGCCACTTGATAAGTGTCCCCTTTTTAGCCAAGAAGACAGAAGGCATATCAAAAAGTGTTAAAAAATGATTATAATTTGGAAGCTTGTTTGTGGAACATGAGCGAAGAAGACCGACTGAACAAATTAACAAAATCTTTAAATTGCTCATGACCCAGCTCGTAAATATTGCTTCCTTGATGACAACGTGGGCATTGTTGCTAGCACGTAAAGTCCTGACAAGGGGTTCTAATATATCAACTTGTCTCATAACGTTATCGAGACACAACTGTGTTGTCAAGCCGTTCCACAAACTTCCATGGGAGCTGAAGTTTGAGATTTTTTAGTCGATTCTTCGTCAGGATGTTTAGTTGATTGTAGTGATAAGGGCCACTATAGATCTATATGGCTTTAATGTTAAAATAGTTGAAAACGAATATAGGGTCTATGGGACTTTAACATGGGCGGGCCAGTATAGAGACAGAGGGAACTGGACATTGGTGGCGTCATGGTTCTGGGCAATGGGGAAATGGCAACAATCAGGTAGTGACTTAGTAACAGTGTTGCATGTGGCTGGCCTGAATACACGCTACTGTACGTAGGTAGAGAGGGACAAACAAAACATAGACATATACATACATATGCACATATACAAACAAACGTAATCATAGACATTCACATACAGAAAAAACATGGCAAATGAGTAAATCTTTTCGAGGCAATGGAGTGGCCCTGAAAAGGGCCGTTGTTTTCTGGTTTTTTTTGTTAACAGTATTGAGCTAGCATATGAAGTATCTCACAAGTCTTCTTTTTCCCCTCAAATTTCGTCTGACATCTGGGCCATAGATCAAGACTCTCTTATGACAGCCTTGTCTCTCCCCAAAAATCCTTCGTTTCCAGTTAAACGTGTATGTAATCTTCGTAATAGCCCACGATGATGTCACATACATGGAATAGTCCGGGTTGAACAGCATTCCCGTTACAAAATTCAGTCACAGCGCTGAGTCTTTCTTCCAATCAGAAGAGATCTACGTGTGATGTCACATACCCGATATAGGTGCGCTCGCGTCAATGTGCAGTTAATCGATGCGACATAATTGAGGCATTGTATTGGGGTGCACCGTGAATGGAGACGAGGAATGATGGCATAGCAGTGGCTATCAAAGCAACAACGGCGATACTTCTAGACAAGAATGATTTTAATTGGGATTTAGTGGATTTTAGTTCCTCTTCGTAAGAATTTGTACCGGTACTCAATAAAATATATCAGTCCGACAGAATTCACACCTTCCAATGTCATCGACATGATTCAGCTTGATGACTGCTATAATCCAACGACACGTTTCACCTCACCGATGGAAAAGCTACACTGTACACGACCCATGTTTTTCCTCCGAAAGGGAACAGATGAAAAAAGGTTATTGGTGCGCGACCTCATCATCAAGCGCAGCCTCGTTCAAATTAACAACGCTTAAGACATGGTTTGCCTCTCCCGCACCATCGTGGATCAAAAAACGACATGGCAGAATGGAACAGAGTGTGGGAGAACATTAAATTCAACAATCAAACCGAGTCAACCAACAAAGTGAAGCAGAACTCCTGTTACAATAAGCCGGACTATCCAAAGACACTTCCTATGTCATTCCTGAAATGCAAAAATTGCAAGACATCTTTGTTTCTACCTGCACATTGAAAGTGCACTGTCAAGAAGTGTGTGGACCGCTGTTCTTTCAAGGCGACAGTATCAAAGACGGAAAATACATTCAAGTCTATCATCAAGATTAACATTTCAATGCCATTATCAGCATGACCGGGTTCCTCGCATACATGTTTGACTGTGAGAAATGTGACTATGCCTATAACAATCGAGAATAACACAATACTTTCTGATCGAAATGTGAGGAATGTTTAGCCTTTGAACCTGTCTTGATGAAAGACAAGAACGAGTGAGTTGCTCGTCTTGTCAGCGAAATTTAGTCAGTTCATCATGTTACCAACAACATCTCAATACGCAAGGTTCACAGAGGGAGCGTGCTTGTCAACTCCTGTGATTGTGCCCTACTTGTGAACAAGGTATACGTACCAGCTGTGTCGAGGAAAGAAACGGTGTCACATTTGTCACCAAACTGTGGACTTGGAACATGAATGCTACATTCATATGTAAAATTCGAACAAAAGGATGACAGATGACAAGAAGAAGAAGGGGCATTTCATCTTTTTCGATTTTGAATGAGACCGTCCTTCATAGTCTAATTTCTGCGTGGCTCATCGAGCGTGCGAGATGTGCATTCAAGAACTAATCTATTGTTTTTGCCAACACTATAGCTAGATTCCTGGAGGACGTGAAAAATATTTCGATGGTCGAACACGCTGGCCTATTTCGCCCAATGGATCTTTGACCCTTATGACAATTCATCTTGTCTAGATTGTCATCGCTATGCCACGGTGCGGACTCACTAATTTCTCGTGATACGATGGACAATTTCTTCTGAAATACTATACGGAACAAAGCACAGAACTCCCCAAAGTCACCTTTAACAGATCTAAAATTATTTTAGGGCAAGTAGGCTATATACAGCTTAAAGATTCGAGGATTTACTTAGCCATGCCGCTGAGTCGAATGCCTAAAACGTTAAGAATGAAAGAAATGGCTAAAGAATACTTTCCACACTTTTTCAGTACCGAAGCTAATCAAGATGCCGTTCTGCCATATTTGCCTTAAGCTCACTACTACAATCCGGACAACATGCACACCGGAAAACGAGAAGCTTTCTACGCTTGGTACCAAGCTCACGCCTAAGATCCCTTCGACTTTCACAAAGAAATGATAATTATCTGTCGATCCAACCTGAACATTTTACGTCGCTGTTGTGGAAAATTTCGAGAATGTTTCATGGAGCACAAACGAAGTCCGCACCATTGCCAAAGTATGTTCATAAAAGTACCGCAAACGATTCATGGCTGAGAACACTCTGGCTGTCATACTCCTACAATCGACGAAATTTGTCAAACGTCAATTTTCGGTTAAAGCTCTACGCTGGCTGCATTACTTGTGCAAAAAGAAAGACAAATCGTTCTAACCTGCCAGAAACAGAGGCGAAACGATTATTGGAACGTATTCGGTGGATGGCTGCAACTTAACTGACACTAAGATCCTCTACGAGTTTAAAGGATGCTTAATTCATGGATGTCCGAACTGTTACCTTCACCGTAACACTTAAAGTCAGTTTTTACGATGTACCATGGAAAACTGTAAAAGGACACTTATCAACGACGCTTAGGCTAGAATAGCAAGTATTCCAAGTCGTGGAAATGTGGGGATTCCAGTTTGAAAATTGATCCTAAATGTATACGCATCGTGGAAAGTCAAAAGCTATTGGACACTTTAGACCCACGGGATAGTTTGTATCGAGGAAGAATGCATCCCACATGTTTGTTATACAACGAGGACGAGGAGAAAGAAATAAAATACCTGGACGTGTGTCCGCTCTATCCTTACGTGTGCAAATATCATCACTTTTCAGCAAGACATCCACAATTGCTGATGGAACACATGGACGTGGAAAGCATTCAACAGTACGAAGGATTGATCAAGTGCAAAATCTTGCATCTCACGGACTTGTACCATCCCGTTTTACCTGAAGGAAAACTGATGTTTCCTTTGTTTCGCACCGGTGCCAAAAGTTGTAACCAAGACTAACCTTGTCATCACACTCAGGAAGAACGCATCATGGACTTGTTTCGTGCTCTGGACCTGGGATATCAATTGTTAGAGGTTTACTAAATTTACCATTTTTCCAAAACAGAACTATACCAAAAGGGTGCCGAAACTTAGAAAGAAATTTTGGCGGACTACGTGAATGTCGTTTTGAAACTGAAACATGAAGCCAGTGACTATCCTTCCTGTTGTCAGACTGCCGAAGACCAGACGTAATTCAAAGAGGAATACTTTGGCTTGGAAGGTATTACTTTAGACCACGTGGAGAAAAACGAAGGACGACGATTGTTTGCCTATGTGACATTGAAATGTTTCTGGGGATAAATGGTACAACGACCGTGTATTTGACTTAACCGTCCCATTACTAGATAATTTATGACAAAACCTAACACACCAAACACGTGGACGTCGTTCGTGAAGCCTTGATCCTGGTCATTTACGAAAAAGAACTTGAGTTTGTAGTGGCTGGCGAATTCGGAAATGTCATAATTTCAGCTTACGTGACAACCCATGCTCGTTTAAAATTGTACGAAGGCTTACACCAATTAGAAGATCGCTTACTGTATTTTGACACGGGCAGTTGCATCTACATTGATCACCTTTTTCATCGTGATCCTAAACTCGAAGGAGTGCGCTTATGAGCTTGGATGGAAGAGCACCCCAATATGCGATTTAAGTTTTGCTGGCGGCTGACCTAAACATTACGGTTACGAATACCGGGACAAACATGGATAAGTGCATTCGGAGAATAAAGTGAAAGGATTGACACTGAATCATCACACACGTCAAGTAGTGAACTTAGGCGTACTGAAAGAATCTTTGCAATCTGGAAAGGACGGAAACTTGAGAGTGACCACCTACGAACTGCACAAGATTGTACGTTTACACACACACCAAATCGTCAGTCGATCAACGGAAGAACTGTATCAAATCATGTACCAGAAGCGAACGCGGCTTCCCAAGCACTTCACTTTACATTACGGACATGCCGATATTGCCCGGTATATAAAAGGGCTCCGAGACGATAGTTACAAACATGAATGATGACTTCGACACAGCAAGAATTGAGTGAGGGACCCACTACGAACTATATGTTCAAACAATACAAATTTCCTGACTATTATAGTTGTGTCAGTCAAGTGGAAACGTTTAAAAATGGCATGAGGACAGGAACAGATTACCTGCTCCGAATGTTTTAGCCAGAACAGGATTTGTCTAGTTGGGACCTGCAGTTGGACTGGGCAACAAAGTACAGTGTTTTAGTTGTGGTCTGACGTTGCGTATGGATCTATGAATATATAAAGATTCAGCTATTCTGGAACATACTAGATGTCCGCAGCACTGTCCTTACCTTTATATAGCCTTTCCACCCATCACACTGTGGTACATTTGTGACGGAACCTTAGAGAAGGTAGTACCATTGTCCAGGAAGAAAATTAGGAAGACTTCAAAAATTATGCACAAAAAAGAAAGATTTACATTATGACTAGTATGAAAAGATGTATCTTTTAACACAGACACAAATTAAAAAGAAGTTCAAGTTCGGCGATGATCACGTCGAGCGGAGCCTTGCAACTGCAGCGGTGGCGTACGCTACAACATCAGCGATTCAGCACGACATCATGGGAACTTCGCTATGACTACAACACCTACCATAGAAAGTGTGATGTGCGTGTCAAGCCTGACGGATGCGAAAGCTATGCCACTCCTTGACGTGGACTCTGTAGTGGTTTTTATCCTCAACGTGATACGGTTGAGCTACTATGGAGTTCATCTATACCTGAGCAAACTACTTCATGTATCACACTGCCTCATCGAAATGAACCCGTGAGTGAAAAATACTCGCTTTCTGTGCGCTTGTTTGGATACTGTGAAAGTCGATTCCATACGTTCAAAGGAATGTGGTGCAAATATCTGAGAGGTTTAGGATGACAGCACGTCAATTACTTAAAGGCATCATTCACATCCCTCATCAAGCCAAACGCTTTTTTGACAAACACAAAGTATCCTTGTCGCAACTTACAGGCCCCAGAATCGACAATCATACCAAAAAGCGACATCATTTTGAAACCTGGAGGTAGCGGCTACATCGAGGTGTCATCATTCACTCCCTCTTAAACTTTTGATCCAAACGCCCAGCAGTCACCCCCAAGAAAATAAACTCTCAAACAAAGCGTTTCAAGAATAAAAAGAGCAACCGTGTAAAGACCAGGTCACATCCTCAGAAAAAGAAAAGCCCCCCCCCCCCAAAAAAAAAACAGCTTCTACCGACAAGAGAGGCAGTTCTGCCAGGAACGCAACCTTACTTTCACAAACCACGACCTGCGGTGACCATGTTTACATTAGCAGCAGTATCAGCTTGTTACACTTCACCTTTGCTAATAATGCCAGATAAACTCGATTTGACACGTATCTTTCCCAAGTTGATATGATAATGGAAACCCGTTTCTAAATGAACTTATCCGTCGGCGCCGACCACCTCATCTTTAGCCACAGTGGCAGCTGCTAAAAACGTACTCTCCCCCAAAACCAAAGTCCAAGAGAGATCAGGAATGTGACATAGTTTACAAGATTTTTTTCAATCAAGAACTGTCAGGATTTAGTCAGTTGTAAGCCCCTCAACAAAGTCGAGTGATACCCGTCATAAAGATAAATGCGACGTAACGACAATCATTGGCGACGTATTCCTGTATAAAAAACGAACCGCGCTAAACGATTGGCATCAGTGATTGTTTGCTCCTGAAGGAAAAACTATGTTCCATCCACCCCGAAAAGTACGCACCAGCGCCATCGGCGTTCTCTTGCCAAATGGGGAAAAAAGAAAAGAACAGTCTCGTCCTTTCGCCAAACATCAGAAAAATGCTCAGCTAAGCATCGAGGAGGTCGTCGGCAACCAAAGAAAATACCCATTCGTCAAAAGAAAAAGGTTGCTCAAAGTGGAGGATTTATTAATTCCTCTATTATTCACGGGACTCAAATTGAAATACATTGGTATAATAAGAGGACTAAACAAATAATATAAAAGGACCTGTGTCTGGCAGCTGACTTAAGTCTATTTTTTTGCTCCTGAAAAAAAGAGATGTCTCCCCCAAAAATGGAAAAAGGCAAGGACTGCCTCCTCCTTTTGGCCAAACATTGGAACGTGTTCTCTTTCCGGTCGAAAGTCAAACCACCCATGCGAAAACAACTCATTAAGACATCATCTATACCGTGTGCGAATGAACGTTGTCTGAATGTCTTGCAAGGAACGATACTGTTGTCCAGGCATCAGAAAAAAATACTTAGCCAAGCACAATTGATGCACTGTTTAATTAAAGACACCAAGTTAACCATTGCCATATACGTTTAATAATATATTAATGTGGACTCTGATTATGATAACTTAAGGCAACACTTATTTTGTACTCCATCTGCATTAATACTTATTTTAGAAGTACATCATAGAAGGAAATGTATTCTATGTAAACTCAGGTGAATAGTATTTGTTCTTAATGAACAGGAATGTCAAATAATTTTTTTGTTATGCACAATATAATCTCCAACAAAGCCATTACACGATATTGTCAGCATATGTCTGCATGATCCCGTGTACAAAAAAGAGAAGTATTTCTCTTGCGACATTGTTTTTATCTTATTTTGGCCAAAACGTTATAAAGATATTGTAACTTGACGAATGGATGTATATAGTACATACATCATCTTATAAGTACCACTGGATGTTGTTGTTAGATTAGAATCGGATGTTATGACTCCATGGTCACAAACTAGGTAACAGGAGAAAGCAAAACCAGCACGTTTGGTAAAACGTAAGTGACAATTATCAAAGTAACAAATGAAGTTATAAGAGGAACTTTAAGCATTCTGAAGTGAACCAATTTAATCCGTATAAAGGGCTAAACAAGTCCTAAATGAATGAACAGTTGCTTTTACATTGTAAAACTGGAAATATACTGGTCCTCCAAGAACCATGACGTTCGCAAGATGGCGTTGTCCAGAATTACTTCGAATAATTTATTCAAGTTCCAGAATAATATTCTAGTCCAAGTAATGACCATTTTCTATTTCCACCGAATAGTCCAAACACTTTTTTTCTCCTCTCGAATAATACCTAAACACGGCATAAAACATTTCTGCAGAATTGTGCGAAATGTGAAAGACTCAAAAATCTAAACAAAAATGATTGCTTAATTTTCTTATTATATACAGTACCAAACATTATGCAAACAGTACCATACATTATGCAGACAATACCAAACATTATAAAAACAGTAACAAACATTATTCCAACAGTACCAAACATTATGTAAACAGTACCAAACATTATGAAAACAGTACCAGACATTTCTTAACAGTTTTATTTGAATTTCCAAAACCGGAGTATTACTTCTTCTGTTTCTACAACGAACTGTCGACCACAACACTCTACGAGATACAGCATACGTCATCGCCTTCCATATTGGATTCTTCGTCGGGACTCAAACTTGAAATCATTAGAACATTTTAATATCAGGACTTCTAAAATTTTATTCGTGGATTATTCTTGGATAAGTTTTGGATTTGATTATTTAAACCGTAAGTTCTTAATTTTTCATTTTTACAGCATTTTCCAGGGAAATAAATTATTTGTTATTTTTCAAAGCATGTTGTTTTCACTCCTTGTGTTATTTTTTTGGGCCTAAACACTTAACATAAGAATTGGGTAGCTAGTCTCGGATTTTGAATTCAGGCTAGAATATTTCTGAAAACGTTTTTGAAATTTGAATTCCCGTAATTTTTTAAATCAGTGAAATCGACAAGCTTTTTCTAAAATCTCATTAAAAGTGTAACTCTTCTTTGAAAACCTACCCAGGAACAATTTGATCTTTTAAAAAAGATGAAGTGATTCAACTTGCCAGAAAATACGAACTTTCTGAGGTAAACGCTGTCTTTACTAAACAGGAAATAATAAATATTTTGGTTCAGTATTTGGTAGAAAAGAATGTTTTGGATAAAAGTGCTTTGATTTCGATCAGTAAGCCTAATTAGACTCTGACATAAAAGTAAATGAATTAGAATTAAAATATAAGAGGGAACTGAAATTGAGGAAGCTGAAACTTCAGGAAGAAAAAGAAGAAAATCAGGTTCAGCTGCAATTGGAAAAAGAGAAAGAACAAATGAAATTGGAGAAAGAAATGAAAAAAAATGTTGTTACAAGAAGAACAAATAAAGTTACAATTTGTGAAAAAGGAGACATAGACAGGGAAGAGAGCACGAACAAGAAATGCATTTACAACCGGAAGAAAAAGAAAGAAAGAAAAATACAATTACAAAAAGAACAAAGGCAAAAGGAAGAAAGAGAGAAACAGAGAGAGAGAGAGAGAGAGATGCAAATGCAAATGCGATGAGAGAAGGAAGAGAGGGAAGATCAATTTAGAATAAAGGAAATGGAACTGGCAAATGAAAAAACAAACATATTTCCAGTTCAAATACAAATTTAAGTTTTGATCTTGCAAAGAATATTAGATTAGTTCCCCGTTTAAGAGAAAAATAAGTAGACAAATACTTTAATCATTTGGAAAACGTTACTGAGTTATCTTAATGCATTAGTAGAGAAAATAAATGTGTGCCGTTAGGCATCCATTTTCTAGATGGGCTCAGTGAAGTTTTGAATAAAATTATCCTTTGGCATCTTTATACGTAGCATACAGATGAAATGAGATACAAGGAAGTAAATAGCCCAAAACTACAATTTTCTTGCCAATGTTGATACAACTTACTTGACCTTAATAAACGTTGCTTAAAAGTGGAAACGTAAATTGAACATCAACGTTACCAGTGCGAGACTACTGGGCTGGCATGGTATTTAACATAAAGACGTTCAGCACACAAAGTAAATGTCAATTGTCTTAGAAAAAAAAACCGAAATGAAATATAAAAGTATTGTGTCAATCTTGATTTGGTCAAAAGCAAAATTACAGAAAGAACGCACATTTAATTGCAAAGTTGACATGCACTAATCGATTCCATGTGGAGATGCTGTTGAATGCAAGGCAGCCCATACTGGAGATGCTGTTGAATGCAAGGCAGCCCATACTGGAGATGCTGTTGAATGCAAGGCAGCCCATACTGGAGATGCTGTTGAATGCAAGGCAGCCCATACTGGAGATGTTGTTGAATGCAAGGCAGCCCATACTGGAGATGCTGTTGAATGCAAGGCAGCCCATACTGGAGATGCTGTTGAATGCAAGGCAGCCCATACTGGAGATGCTGAGTTTGAACACGTAAACACAAATAGTGAAGGGGCACTTCAGCGACAATGGGACTTCTATGTTAAACGTGGCCGTTTGTACTTTGGAGACAAAGGAGATTTTAACATGGGGAATATTGGGTTTGTATAGCGACAAAACCTATTGGCTCTGTTTAGCGACAACGGAAATGGAGCAGGGGTGACGAGAGCGGAACAAGATTTAAAATAAAACGGAACAAACTTTCATAATTTCGCAGAAGAAAAAACCGAGTGATGATTCAAAACGAACTTTCGCGCGGTGCGGGTCAATAGTACGGGTCGACCCGTTAACCACACTGAATCGGCAATGTCGAGTCAAAAAGGACGATCGCTTGACACTTTCCAGTTATTGGACTGTCTGAAGTCCCTCGTGTTTAGCATAGCATCAGAACTAACACCTTTCAAAGTTATCGACACGTGCATCAGTCCAACAAGTTTCACATTACTGATGGAAAAACGACACTGTACATGAGACACGTTTCTCTTCCCAAAGGGACCGGACGCAAAAAGGTGCACGACCTTCGTAGCACCAAAAAGAGCCTCCTCCTAATTAACAACCCTCAAGACCAGATGTGTTTTCTCCCTGCGGGTCCGCGGTTGTAGAATTGGCCCGACGTGCCTCGCTACGTATCGTAAAAGGCGACTAAGTAGAGGCAACCTGTTTGCCGTGGGTTGCGTCCCGTGTCGGAGGAGGAAAGGATCCTGGTAGTTGAGCAGAGGCTTTCCTTGCAATACACTTTGGCCTCTACTTCTCTTAGACGGGTGGTCGGCATGGGCCCGGTCCCGACAAATCGGCTGGTCACGCCGAGCCCTAGGAAGTCTTTATTTACTCTCTCACCTTCTTTATCTTTCTCCTTGTATCTCTCTTGATACCACCGTTGCCCCTATAGTCTATTCCTTTATCGTTCCCTCTCCCAAGTCTTAGAAGACTTCCTAGAAGGCGGTGGCTTAACGGGTCAATCGGGAGGTAGTTTTACCGACCCTAGAAACTGGCGACTTCACGGGTCAATCAAGGGTAATTTTATCAACTGAGTAATGCATCGGTGTATGTCTGGCACTTGCAAAGTGTCCCCTTGTTGGGCTCCATGGTGGGCGGGGAGCACGGGTGCTGGATTTTAATCAAGGCATCATGGAAAATAAAATCAAAAATCAAAATAAACGTACAAAAACTGGATCAGAGTCGGATGATAAACCATGTAGTGTGGAATCCTTTCCTCGCCTCATGGTCATCCAATCAAGAGACGAATCGAAACCACTTGCTGCTCTATCTCCATTTATAGTCGAAAAGACTATACATGGATTATTCAGCAAGCCAAAATGTTTCAAAAAACTAAAATCAGGCGGCCTACTTGTAGAGTGTGAGCGCAAAGCACATACTGAAAATATCCAGAAAATTAAGACCTTTCACGATATTCCAGTAACCTGTTTCGCCCACTCTACACTTAATACGTCAAAAGGCGTCATTCATTGCCGTCATCTAGCTGGAGTCAGCGACAAAGAAATCGTCGAGGGGATGAAAAATGAAGGTGTCACTGCAGTCCGCAGAATTCGTATCAAACCAAACAACAATCTGCAGGACACCAACACTATTATACTCACCTTCAACAAGCCAAAAGTACATAAAGTGGTCAAAGTTGGATTCCTGCAAGTTAACGTTGAGATATACATTCCAAATCCCCTCCGATGCTACAAATGTAAAAAATACGGCCATCATGAAGACCAATGCTCTAGAAGCCAACTATGCGGCCGATGCGGCGACCCCTCTCATTGGGAATCCGACTGCAAAGCCACTCCGCATTGCGTCAACTATGGAAAGGAACACCATGCTAATTCAAAGGAATGCAACACATGGAAACAGGAGAAGGAAATCCAGAGGGTTAAATACACGTCCAACATCCCCTATTCAGAGACCAGGAAGCTTTTACAAGCTAGAACGTCACTGCCCGGCCCATCCTTCTCAACTGTAGTGAAGAGCAACCAAAAAGCAACGAATGACGTTCAAACACAAACAATCCCACCTGAATCCCCTTCCGACTCGAACATTCCGCATTACAAACACCAGAAAAACTTAATATCGAGTCAAACAACATTCAACAATACTCCGCCACCAAGATCACCAAATCACCAAAAAGTAAAATAAAGTCGCAAACAAATAGGCAGCAAAAGGGGTCTGATGACCCCATAAAGCTGCACAATAGGTTTGGAGACTTTGAGGATATGGATGCAGAAGAAACTGCTCCATGTCCTCAAGGTGGCTCCAGAGCTGACAACAAAAAATACACCCCGTACTTCCTCCAGATAATAACCAAACAGATTGCCTCCGGGAAAGGTCTAACCTACCTCCAGAATCTTCAATATAAACTTGTAATGAAGAACACCACCATGCAATGGAACTGTAGAGGACTTAAAGCCAACTACCATGATATTCTTCTGCTTTTAAACGAACGTGATCCTGCAGTACTAAAAACTACTCCCTGTTTAACAACTACTCTCAAAATGTTGACAGGGCCTCAGGAGGACTCTCTATTATTGTGAACAACAGAGCCTCTCATAGCGTCATCCCTTTAAACACAAATTTACAAGCCATTGCTGTAAGCGTCACTCTATATCGAGTGAATACCTTTTGTTATATTTATATACCACCAAACACCAACCTAGTACCAAACGAATTAGACAATTTTGTTCAACAACTCCCCGCACCCTTTGTTTTACTCGGGGATTTTAATGCCCATAACATTTTATGGAGATCAAATCACATAAGTGACAGAGGCCACAAAATAGAAGACTTCATTTCCAGACACAATTTGTGTCTATATAACTCCAAATCACCAACATATTTACACCGAGGAACGGGTACATACACATGTATCGATTTGACTATTTGTTCCCCATCGCTGGTTTTGGACTATGAATGGAAGCTCGCTGATAACCGTCACAACAGTGATCACTTTTCAATATCTCTTAACAACACCGACGTTACAATTGACTAAGCAATTCCACATTGGAATTTAAAGAAGGCCGACTGGGCTAAATTTGAAACACTTTGTACAACTAGACTTAACAGTAATACTGTTTTAAACGACAATAACCCTTTTCAATATTTTACTTCTGTTTTAATCGACATTGCAGAAGAATTCATTCCCAAGGTCTCACCAAACAGTAAAAGAACCTAAAAACCGTGGTTCACAAAAGAATGTAAAGAGACCTTTGGACAGCCCCGAGAAGCACTGAAAAATTTTAATAATCGGCCAACGCCCGAAACTTTAACTAAGTACCGTATTGTTCGGGCCAAAGTCCGCCGCACGATTAAAGAAAGTAAAAGATCATCATGGAAAAAAATATGTTTCAACTCTAAATTCTCGTTCCTCTATAAAGAAAGTTTGGGACACGATCCGCAAATAAATGGAAAGGGAAAATACAATTCCTTTCGACATCTCAAACTAAACAACAAGAATGTCAATTCCAAACATGACATAGTTAATATACTTGTTGATAGCTTCTCAAAAAATTCCTCATCGTCTAATTGTTCAGAAGCCTTCAGAAGATTAAAAACTAAAAAAGAAAAGACACGGTTGAAATTCACATCGAATAACTCAGAAATTTATAATCAACCCTTTACACTGTTTGAGCTGATGGAATCTCTGAATAAGGCCCACGATACATCCACTGGGCCTGACGAAATACATTGCCAGTTTTTGAAACACCTCCCAGAACCTTCATTAACAGTCCTTCTGGAAATTTTCAATGATTTATGGATTACTGATGATGTACCAAACATTTGGAAAGAGGCAACAGTAATACCAGTTCCCAAACCGGGTAAAGATAGCGCAGATCCTAACAGCTATCGACCAATTGCACTCACAAGCTGTGTGTGCAAAACAATGGAACCAATGATCAATTCTCGGCTTGTCTGGTACTTGGAAACTAACAGTATATCTCCTTTCCAAAGTGACTTTTGATATGGCCGGAGTACCAACGATCATTTGATTAGGCTAGAAACATTCATTCGCGATGCCTTTATCAAGAAAGAATACTTAGTAGCGGTCTACCCGAACGGAAGTTCGTTTAGAATCATCACTCCCAGTTTTGTTCCGCCAAATTTTAAAAGTTTGTTCCGCCTTATATTAAATCTTGTTCCGCTCTTGGTGGAACATATGTTGCAGTATATATAAAGTTATGTTTCGCTCCGTTCCGCAACTCGTTATAACGTTTTTGTTCCGCCTAATTTTATTTGATAAATAAAACAACCCTCTGTCACTGTTCCGACTGATTGAGGTCAGCCACTTGCAACATTGTTGCAAGTGTCCAGTCCCGTGACGTAACCCCGTTCCATTTTCCTTGTCTCTAAACATACCCAATATTCCCCATGTTAAATTTCCCTTGTCGTCAAACTGTAAACGACCAAATTTAACATAAGAGTCCCATTTTCGTTAAAGTGCCCCCCTCCCTTCACTACTAACAGATAAATGGAAGTAATCGATTTTGCAAAAAAAAAAAACGGGAACTTACGACATTTGAAAATTTATAATGCGTATTTGTTTAAACAATCTATAGAATATGATATACAACGTGTTACTCATATCTAACCCTTATGGGAATTGAAGATAACCTGCCCATATCTATTTCTTTACAACCTACATTATTCGTTGACCACATTTTACAGGGATTGATGTAATATGCTCGCTCAATTGGTGACAACTTCATGAAAATTTGTTGAACAATGTTCAAACTAGAATAAGCTTAAGTTGTACATGTCATATAGTATAAAGTAAACCGATTTCATTAATTGGGCAAGTTTGGTTTGGCAACATGATTATGCAACCATATATACCTAAGTGGTGATATAATTGAGTAGCGGTTCATCTGAGTATCTATTTTGCGATTGTTGATAGATGCCACCCATCAACCGATAACAATAATTCACCCATGACAATGTGATACATGATGCTTAATAGTTATAAGCAAACTGATCAGCAGAGGTACAATGGTTTAGGTAGAGTACTAGGGTAATTTGTCAACATTAGAGAATACAACTGTTTGTGAAAGTTTGGTTGAATTGCTATTCGACTTAACCCCGGAAAGAAATTTGAATTTTTTTCTGTCTCAAGGAAGAAAAAGGATTCACCAGGTAAACAGGTAAAGCTGAATGGAAACTAGACGACAGTATCTTTAGCAGGATGTGTCTATAGAAATATTTGTTTAGTTCATATATAAATCCATAGCTGATTATTAGGCGGTGCAGTTGCTCTCACAAAGTAGTACAGAACCATTTTTTACTAGTAATTATTTTATGCAATACCCGTTACAATAAAAAACACCCCAAACTTTAAACATATTTGTCCTGTGCTCCATTTATCATTGACATTGAAGTGTAAAATAGAGATCCTAACAAAGATTACTTCATTATTTAGGCATAGCTGTTCGTTTCAGAACGTAATTAGTAACATTATATAAATGAGTAATAACCAGTCTGCTGTAAACTAAATACAGTCAAAGCGACGCCAACTTATAAGACTTGGGTAAAAGTTTTACTATTCGTCGTACTATTGCGACAGTCAAAGACTTGATCTATACAGGATCCACATACGATCTACTGAGGATATATACAGGATCCACATACGATCTATAGAGGATATATACAGGATCCATATACGATCTATAGAGGATGTATACAGGATCCACGTACGATTTATAGAGGATATATACAGGATCCACAAAGACTGGTGATGCATTCTTTGCACATTGCTTTGATTCTTTCTATGGTACACATTTCATCAATTATCAGCTTCCGGTTGTTTCCAGTAAGAGAATACCGTTATCGAGGTGAGTGATATTTGTGTTATTGTTTTCTTTTTCGACGGGAGATGGAGGTGTCGTGCGTGTCGTGTAGAATTCAAACTCCTATGAAACAATTTTCAGTGAGTGTCGAATAAAACATACTTCAACGCGTCTGGTAGGAAAAACATTGCTAAATTTGACGATAGTTTGATGTTATCTATGTTGCATTCGATTCAGTTTATATTATCATGACTCGGGCATTTTGTACTAGAACATAAGTATTAAAATAAAATGACTGTCTACTTTGCTACATTCCAGCTATCCCCTACACAACCATCTGCCTTCCTTATTTACCTGTATAATCTCATACATGACAAACACACAGGTTGATTTACATTCATACGTCACTGCAAAATTAATTTTTCCAGAAAAGGTTACTTTAGCGCACTTGTATCATTGCGTTATCACGATTAATTCTAAGTGAGTGTGAGAACATGTAGATAAATACATGAAGTCAAACTACTCTCAATACACCTCTCTCTCTCTCTCTCTCTCTCTCTCTCTCTCTCTATATATATATATATATATATATATATATATATATATATAATTGTAGTGAAGAAAAACTGATTCTTGTTTTCACTCATCTAATCATTTTGAGATTTTCTGCTGTTATTGTATCATTCCTCTGCATTATAGTGAAGCCAAAGGAACCCTACACAATATATACATTTGTTCAACAAGCGGTATGTTTTAAGAACTTTACTTTTTTCTGTATTTATGAAGTATATATCTAGCAATATAAGAGCGTACAATATTATGAACTTTTCCTTTACCACACGTATTTTTAAAGTGATCTCTTAATCGCCAAGAATTTCTATTAGGTTTCGTGGGTAGATAGAGGATTCACGGTACTAATTATTCACAAATATTAGAATCAGTCTAGAAAAGGGCGAAACTAAAACATATGCGTTTGAGAGGCTGTGCTAGATTGATAATGAGAAGCAAAGAAAGGGAAGTGAAAATTATCTTTCAAACCTGATCCAATTTGTGATTGAAATTTGATGAAGAAAACGTAATTCTCATGCAAAGATATTTTTTTACTAGCTTAGTGTAGGAACCTCAATATTGAAAGATATACTTTACATATTTGGTGCGGAATATGTCACGTAAATTTCAAGAAATTATATTCAAACAATGCTGCAGGTCTTATTGGCTTGTAAAGGCATGTGCCTATAAAAAAGATGGTCTGCACGTCTTGATGGTTTGTAAAGGCATGTGCCTTTTCAAAAGATGGTTCTGTGCTGTGAGATATATGCTTAGTCCGGATTATTTAGAAACAGAGATATTGAATCTGTAGTCCGCATCCTTCAGGTAGAATATATATCAAACATCCGATGTTGTCTCCAGCATTTATGCATTGCTTAATTAGTGTGCTGGTACTGATCACAGTTCCTCGATTGTATTTACAGATTTTTCTTGGAACTCTGTATTGTGCTTTGCACGTATTCAGCACTTAAATATTTTATCTACCGATTTTATTGGTTATTGAGATACTTTCCATAGAGCGGCATACAGGGTTATACAATTAGAGTATAAATTTTGTTTTACGAAAACTAACAAAAGTATTACCAGCTATGGATATATAGTTTTTCCCTTTGTATCATTTGAATATTACGGAGGTATGCAATTATCGTAACAAAATTATCAGCTTTGTAAAAGGAATGAAACCGAAGATTTTAGATCGAGTGAAAACACCGAACGCATAATATACGAATGAAAAAGGTTTATAAACGAATGTAAAAACATAAAATACACAAATACACACGTATACCCTAATAATCATTTACATTGCGCAATGACAATTCAGTGGACATACGATTCATAAAAATCTGGCTAAATCAACTACTCGTTAAGTGTTGCAAAACTACCGTAGAGAATATTATATATATTTAATTAATTGTTTGTCTGTTAGTTTGAATTTTTATATTCATTACATGTTACTGTAATGTAACATTGTTTGCTGAGCCCGAACTTGTCCAGCATTGAGTTCATTTCTGTTTGACCTGATTGACTTTTTCAGTTATTTTCTAATTTCATATAAATAAATAATTAATAATAGCTTCATTATTCGCTGTGTGTTCATGAGCTTATGAACCGAATTATTATTCAGGTTGACATGTTGATTTTGGTCAGGGTGTTGGAGATTCCAAGATGCAATTTATTGTGATGTAAGTAAACAAGGATCATAAGATCATTCTAGAAGGTTATTTTTTTATTAGGTAATGGTTGTTTTTAGAAAATGCTAATTTGTTACCTGGTGTCAAGCAGAGGACTATATTAGCTCGTGACTGAGGATTTTACCGGTCATGCTTTAACATCTAACACTTTAAGTTGTATTATGTTGTGACCAGTTTGGGCTGAATTTTATTTTCTCCAAATTATTGAATTCACGCGATTATTTTCTCTGGAAATACAAAAGTGCTCTGACAAAATTCTTGGATAAAGACATTCATTGGAAGTTATACAATTTCAAACTTGGAATAATATTCCTATGATTCAACAAGAAACTGCTGACACACCAGTACTTAATAGGCTATAACAGATACGTCATCGCCTTCAATTTGATATCTCTTCGGGACTTGAACTGAGTTTCATTCAGGACTTTTTATTACTTGGACTTGTGTCTCTAATTCTTGAATTATTTTTGGATTTGATTCGCAATACCAATACCGTAAGTTCTTTGTTTCTTCTCATTTTTCGCTTTGTGTTCTAGGGAAATAACGTATTTGTTAAATTTTACAAAGCTTGTTGTCTTCACTCTTTTCTGTTACTTATTTTAAGAGCATGTAATCGTAACAATATGTAATCAAAATAAATCAGTACAATTCATGTAAGTTATGAAAATTTAAACTTTGGTTTAGATAATTACGATATACAATGAATACCGCTCATGCAACCATATGCTTTAAGTAAATCATTATGGTTCATATAGCCATATCATGAGAAAAACTAGCACGCTTCATACATCCATATGCTTCAAAGAAATATGATTGGTTCATAAAACTATAGGCTTTAAAGAAACGGGTCATACAACCATATACTTTAAGGAAATGCCCATACTTTATACAACCATATGTCCCTATAATTATAAAGCACTGTTCACTTTGCTTATTTCACAGTCCGGATTCAATATCCTTGAACAAATTCCCACCTTTACAAATAAAGCTGCCTCACTGCCAGCTAATTTGCCACACATATAGTTATGCTGCTACATATATCAGCCCGACAGCGGCTTGAACTTAAAACAATAGCTACGCTGCCACACTGTAGGTTATACTACCACATTATCATATATATATCTTGCCACACAACTCAGCTTTATGTTGCCACATTGCCAGCCCTATCAGCTATACGCTGCCACGCTGCACAACACTATCAGCCCTATGCTGCCACATTGCCACCCCTATCACCTATATGCTGACACGCTGCCTGTACTATCAACTATGCTGCCAGCCGTTCCAGACCTCCCAACTATACATAAACCACACTGGCCATCGCAGTACACAATAAATAAACGTTACTAACAACTACATATACACATCTAACTTATAATAAACATGACAGAAAACAAATCTGAAATTACATGCTACATCAATTGTCCTTGTCATTATAAAGCCATCAACGTTGAATTACATCAAATTGATCATTTGCTATATCGAATCACTGTATACCATTTTCCAAAGTTGTAAGCATTAAGAATGCAAACTAAAAACGATATGATTCATTTAGAAATACAGCTACATCGTACTTATGTAATCAACTACTTGTACCTATGGCTGTAGTACATTGACATATTAATCTTCAAGTTAATTATAAGCAGCATAATCCATTGTCTAGGTATATTACTTTACAGGTTAGTAATATACGGCAGAAGCTTTCAAAGCAAGACTAAGGCGAGCAAATTATTACATATCATTATTGTCAAAACGTGACAAAGTCTTATTACATTGTCCTGTAAAGCAATGATGTATGTGGACAATATCAATATCTGCGTCTGTCCGTGTGTGTGTCTGTCTGTTTTTCCATCTGTCCATCTGTCTGTCCAGGTGTATGTATGTATGTATGTATGTATGTTTCAGAAAGAGATACATAATGGGAAACCTGTATAAAGAAACCTCTATAGGTTTCCAGTCACACTACATCAAGGAAATACTTAATATATCCACTGCAATTTTACTAGCCAGCAATGACTAAGGGGTTCCGAACGTAATTTTCTTCATGCTAATAAACTAGACAAGAATTATAAATAATTATAGACCGTGCACAATGAAAAGGGAACAACTACCTATTTACTTCAATCTTAATTCTGCAGTCACCGAAAATACCTGCTCATTATCCGGATCAGATAGGAGGTTATACACTGTAAAATTCAATACGGAATGATCAACATGGAAGCTTGAGACGTTCATGTCTACCTGTCAGTGGTAATTGTCTTCTTGGGTTGGCTAATTAACCTAAAGTTCGGTGTGTGTGTGTGTGTGTGTGACTTACAATTTTAACATAGCTTTAACAAAATTTCAGTCATATCGCTACGATGTATGCAGAGTGGCAGTTTATAGTGATGTCTACCACTTGGGCATCGTGCCGCAGACATGTAGCATGATGTCCCACCCAGTCACATTATCCTGACACCAGGCCGACCAGTCCTAACACTAACCTTTTAATGCCGAGCGCCAAGCGAGGTAGTTGTTAGTACCATTTTTTTTCTTCTGTAAGTCTCTGGTCGAACCCACGATCTTTCGCATCTGAGGCAGACGCTGTAACCACTAGGCCTCCGGAGCTGTTCCCTAAAGTTCTGGAAACCAAAGATGACTAATAGGGGCATCGTATTGCAGCTTGCTAGTTTAGGTAGAGGAGATATATCTATTCGACCAGTCATAATTAAATTTAAGTTTATTGTACCAGAGTTCTTTTAGGGATCGATCGGTTACTAACGTAGATCTTTTGAGAATATGGATAGTATGTTCAGTCAAAATAAAAAAGAAACTGAACTGGTACTGTTTTTCTTAGAAATACTACTAATAATAATGATACCTATTACTACTATTTGATCCTACTATTAGTAGCACAATGTTAAGCCGGATTAGCACTAATCCTCAAATAAGCTCAATTTTGTATTAGTGTAAAGCACTATTACTACAAAAATATGCTGCACATCTCATATAACATCATTAATGACCAATTGCCTTAAGTATTGCGACGAAAAAAGTCTGACACTAGCATACTGCTAGAAAAGTGTTACAACTCAATCGAATAAGGGGAAGGTAATGGCTTTGATTTGATTGCACCAAAAATGTAATTCATCTATTTTCATGTTCTATACGTTGCCATTAGAAGCAACGCATGCAGAGGTGAGTCTAAAGTGTTTGTCTTTAAGCTGAGCAAACATTTTCAGAACGCATGACCACATAATGATTTTAAATTGCCTTCTTTAAAGTTGATGGTGGGACCGTACAACCACTACAGTAGTTTTTATATTATTCCCATCATCACAAATGCCATAATTTTAAGTTTGTAGGAGAACTATAACAAAGAAAATAATGGCTTTTAATGTGTTAGTATAAAGCAGTTTGGTATACCTATCGCTTCTACACTGACTCAATCAGTGATGAATTTCCACTACCTAGTCATTAGAAAAGTAAGAATATAACGAGACAGATATTAATAATACATGTTGTTGTCATCGTAATCACATTTGCCTATTCTATGTATACGCTGAAGTATGTGGAGTGAGAGAGAAAAAGAAAACTGATGATGTACCAATTAGCCTACAAGGACCTGGGTCGTAATAACGGTTTGGTTTACACGTTCTATAGGATTTTCTAATAGTGTTCACGATACCAGTCCTACAAAGTTGCAATAGCCTGCTGAAACTCTTAAGTTGTATTTCTTTATTGGGAGAAACACACAAACTGTAATCTATTTAAAGCTGGTTTTCTTTTTTTTCGTCCTACTTTACAAAACATATTAATAATGTTAAGAATCTGTTTATTTAATATTAAAATATCAAAAGTTCCCCGTAAATTCTCTTTTACTCCGTTGATTGGTAGGGCAGCAGACTAGTGCCAATCGAACATTAAAGAAACCAATTGTTCTTAGTGAAATATGCTTCGTCGAGAATACTTATCCAATCATAATGCATTAGGCGAACTAACACTACCTGGAATATCCAGCCCTCCCATTTTCTACTTTTAGCTACAGTTGTCGGCCGACTTATGTGGCGGTCTGGCAGACTGATCTTCGTTTATGCATAAGGCTTAGCGGCAAAGTCTAAGAATGCGTCAGTTACTACTGGTACGGAAGTCACGCTCTCAATGGATGCAACTAAGGGGTGGCCGAGAGAGTGTATATGTATTGTGATTGGGTATGTTAGAAGAAACATATTGTACTAAGAAAAATAGTTTCTTCTTCAAATACGTTGCCCAATATTAATACCTAAAGAAAATAGGTAACAGGTAGAGGGAGGTACACCCCTTAGCCCGGAGATAGCTTCTCCGGTCCCCCAAGGATTTTGAGACAGCTTCTAGGTAACCAGACTGGTGGAGGTCTCAAAACGGAAATCAAGTGGAAGTCATGAAGCCACGTCTTATGAAGCTGCCCATCGATCTGGAAGGGTGAAATGTTGAGTTGCTAATATAGATCCTACCAGATCAAATTGGACCCTCTGGGATGATATCGGAGACAAAAGCTAGAGAATGGGGTCTCCAATCTCCATTCTACAGCCTGAGTTATGTCGGTTATCGAACAGCTCCGGTCTGATGCTATGATGGATGCTAGTACTAGAACTTCTTGAGCCCAAGTGCATGATACATTATTTGAGCTGGGATTATTTCCCTATATGCTGAGCAAATAACTCGCCTACTCCAGGACGTGATAGTCTATTCTGATAGATCATCCTGTCATTTTAATGAGAAGTAGAAGAAGGCTTTATCTCCTTCGACGCAATGGCTCCCTTCTTATTAAAGTATTACGTGAGAGCGCGGACTACGTCTTGTAGGTAACCTTAAGTCGATGTGTCCAGATGAGACAGATGGGTCATAATACGTTTAGTTACCCGTGGAAGGTACACGGATCTCGGCAATGAAAGAGGATGCCCTCACAAATAAAGCTGAAATTGCAGGTAATTCGGGTATGCTGATTTAGCATGTATATCACGAATTCCGGCTGCAGTCGCAAACGTCAGGAAGAAGCTGGTCTGGTTGGGAAATGAACAAGGAGATGCCCTTGAAATCGGTTCAAAAGGTCTCTTACCTAGAGAGATTAATACCCTAGATAAGTTCTGCTTTGGTCATAGGCTTAATGTTTTCGGCCGTGTGTGCACAATGTTGGGGAGAAAGTCGGATATGTCCCCGGTTGGTCCGATGTACTCTCTTGACTTGATGATGAAAGGTTTCGGCGGTCGTAGAGCGCTGACCTTTCATCATGCTCGGTGCTAAACTGCTCTTTACGACGAGTCCGAGGAGGAAATGACCTATCTCTGGAATCGATGCCTGGAGACACAAGATATGTTCGTTTGCGAACCACTGGGTGAAGTGTTGTCATTTGACTTCATATGCTTTAGAGTGGAGAGCTGTTGTGCCTGAACCATTCTCTCCACGACTGTTGCGAATATTATTTAAGTTACATGGTCTGTTTGGCACGATCCAAACATGCAGTTTCCGGGCCTCTAGACAAGGATGAAATAACTGCCGTCGTGGTTGCCTGAGTATATGCAGGTAAACCCGAATTTCTCCGTGGTTTCCGACGCAGGATTGATGATGATGTTGATGCATAACTTCTCCTCTCCGAATGTGCGATGATGATAAGGCGATAGGCTGATTCCCTTGCTTTCTGTATCATTGTTTAAATGAGATGTGTTGAAGGTATGTGTTTGCGTTCAGATTGATCAAATCTAACGATAGGTCGTCGACTACCCAAGCTATCGGTTCCAGGACGGGAAAGACGAATGATGGGAGTTTGGCATTCCACCTTCTAGCAAACACTCCACGAACGGTCGATCGAATCGAGTGCAGATCTGAGAGAGAACAAAGGGATGGAGAGAGGTTTCCTTCTGTACTATGTATGTGTTCCTTGACAAAGAGTTCGCCAGTACTTTGAGGAATCCCGGGATATGGGGAGCTTGTAAGTGGTTTTGTTGTTGAGAACACCACTTTAGAAAGTTCCAGACCGTGACACAAAGTTCTGGAGACATGGAGTCTTCCTTGTTGTTGGAGATTAATCACCGTCATAGGATTCGGTTCCTTGTTCTCGTTTGAGACAAGTCACAAACGTAGATTTGTCGGTCAGAATGGGAACTCACTTGCCAATTGAATATTCCAGTCACTGGTGACGGACTTTCACAATGGCTGTCCTCTCCAGAATAGTTGATATAAAGGTGTCTTACCATTCACTGTTGGGCGCGCCAGCCTTCCGTACTTGCGTCGGTACAGACTAGCGTCTCGAGAGAGTGGACGGGTAGATTTATACCCGCGTGAGCCAATTTAGGTTGTTCACGAATCCGCAGATGGTACTGGATTGGGTGTCAATGGTTGGAGGATGGTCCAGTGGGAAAACTAGAGAAATGTATTCCTGCAGACGAAACAGTAGCAATGCAGTATAAGGAGAACTAAGACAATGAGGTCCTCTGGCGCATTGAGCAAGATTACTATGCCAATGGATTTCCGTGCGGATAGAATTTCCTAGAAGGTTCTTACTTCGGTAGTTTCAATGCCCGATCCTGAGTGAGACGAAATGTGTTGCCTGTGTAAAGAATTTCATAACTAGATGAAGAAATCGTTGCTATGGTACTAGGTGCGATTGTTCCTTGTTGATGAGAAGTCCAGATAGGAAACAAATGTAATCATGTCTTGTTAGAGCTAACTCACATACGTTGCTGCAGGATGTCGTCCAGGTAACTTGATGTTACCATCATATAAATTGTCCATACATGCGCCATTACACAATTCGTCAGATGACTGAAGACCCAGAAGCCGGCGTTAAGCCCCAATCAGAGTAACCTGAAATCGTCTACGAAGTTGTAGGCAAGTAGCAGAAACGTCCTTATATATAGAGACAATCCAAGGCCACAGTGTTGACAAAGTCTCTGTCATGGATAACGTTCAAAATGCAATGAGGTATTTCTAGTGGGAACCATGGGGCGTGGATGAATGAATTGAGGGTGCTTAGGCCGATGACCATACGTAGAAAGTCGTTTTGGCGTTCAGACCAGAAAAAGGTGTGGCAGGAACACAAGAATGCTCTCGGTGCAATTTTTGCTTGGTATGTGAAAATACTAACTTCGATAGGTGGAGATTATACAGGACCGCTTTCAGAGGTTTGTTTCCTAAAACTGACCTTTGGGTACGTTTTTTGCTTTCCCTTATTATACCTATATGGAAGTTTCGGTTGTGGGAGGGAGTGACATATATCTTCTGGATGGTTTGTTAGCGGACGTCATCCATCGGAACATTACAAAGAAGGTTAGAGGATAAAGAGCTTGACCGTATAATTGTCCTTCAAGTAAGTGCGGGCAGAGGGCACTGAGTTGTGTTACGCCAATGGGACTGGTAGGTGAGGTTACGGCATTGCCTAATATGTGCTGAGCGGCAGCACTTGGTTCATTCATGAGACTGACTCCCATGCATGCCCTGAGATATTTGGAGTGGGAGAAGTTAAGATATGTTCCGTCACATAAAAGAAAGCCAGAGAGAACGAAAGTCCAACAACGAAGTCACTGCAACAGTATTACTCACTATGTGTCAAGTGTCAACAAAGGCCATCCGATCTCTCTCTCTCTCTTCTCTCTCTCTCTCTCTCTCTCTCTCTCTCTCTCTCTCTCTCTCTCTCTCTCTCTCTCTCTCTCTCTCTATATATATATATATATATATATATATATATATATATATATATATATATATATATATATATATGTGGGGTGCGTGATCCCGGAAGCGGCGAAATCACTGCTGGGTCTCCGAAGATACGACTTGTGGGGGCAAAGGCAGAACCGCCAACAAATTGACGATGAAAGTGGGTATGGACGTTTGCAACTCTCCCAGATTGCGAGAGTAATTGAAGGTGGACTCTTCCGTTCCATTATAAGATCCACATATGCTGTAACGCTGGTCCAGGTTGTTGATGGAGTGTGAAGACGAGGACAAAATTCCGAGGGCGGACAAACGTCGAAAGGCAGAATCTTCAATGCCTTCGAATAGTGTAGAAGAGATGACATTACTGGAGAACAAGCAACATCATCTTGGTTGTGTGAGTTGAGGTTAAGGACCCGTGTAATACTTGAGACCGAGCTGCCGAAGAGTGACGAGGTATGTCGCTCACTAAACTTGTAGAACTCCCTGAATTAGAAACTTTCACTTCAAGACAGTCGCTTTGTAAAGATGCTCCTCGTGGCAGAGTGTAGAAAAATTGCGAAGCGACATCTGTTGGTTTGTGAAGAACGATTCGTGGTATCGTGCCGAATTAACGTTTCTAGGTGGTATGATGGTTAGTCTGGTACCTATACATATCTGCAAAAGGCGGGTTCGACCGACTGTAAGCCGGGCTGTTATTGATTAGCCCGAAATCATGATGTTTGGCCCTTCAAGATGTCGCAGAATAGAAACCGAGCAGGTTTTTGGACTGAATGAATAAGACAAACACAATGTGAGAAAAATGGAAATTTATGAAATGAATTAATAAAGAAAAATATATGATGTAAAAATACAATGATTCTCTCACGCTCTCAACATATGATTGACTCACTCTACACAACATTCACACATTGAAAATAAACCAAAATATTAAATCAATATGAAGTACAGATCCAAGAAACCTCATGGACTGCAGATACGCTTCAAACGGTATTTTACACTATAAGAGAGATTCACATAATCTCGAATATGAACTCTATTAAGATTCAAAATAATCTTATGAACACAACTAAGATTCAAAATAATCTTATGAAGACAACCAATATTCAAAATAATCTTATGAACACAACTAAGATTCAAAATAATCTTATGAATATAAAAATGCAATGGAACAACAATTGATCCAAACGTATGCTTCTAGACCCTTTGTACAGTCGCACGATTCCTTGGGTTGGCCCACACTCTTATCGGCCGCTCGCACCCTTTATGAATCCACCACGTGTACAGTCATACGTATACACACGTACAAACAGCATACAGCACCCTTTTTAATTTGCTACGTCTACGTCCGTGGCACAGACATACGTACATACATACATACGTATCGACAGCACGCAGCCTTAAATACTTTGGAAACTTCAGACAGCCCTAAACAACTTTAGACAGCTTCAGACAGCTTCAGACAGCTCTAGTCATATTCACAGTCACATTGACAATCACACTTCACAGCGACAGACACAATCAACTGCAATAAAACCAAATTGGTCTTAATAATAGTTTCTGTATAATCACTAGATATATGATAATACTGTAATCTCTAATAGTGACTTGTAATTCAAAGTTCAAATCTGCGTTGTAATAAATGCATTATTACGCGATAAGACATTACAAACCGAATAAGCTTCGCATATCAGACGAAAATGTAAATTTAACACTTACCCCTGTGGTTGGAGAACAATGGAGAGCGTACACTCCTTGACGTGATCCAAAACCACCAGTGTCGGTTTTAGAAATTGATCTTGCACAAGTCAGGGTAGAATACCCGTGCATATCATGTTAGTAATGTTACTTCGTCACAAGTAATCTCTGGCGAGGTACATTTCAATACAGTCGCTTACCTGGAAAAACATGTATTCACCCTAGATAACGTTGCACGCATGTACCACGAGAAATAGTCGAATAGTTCTAAGGCAAAACCAAGTTATTTCTTTGCCTAATTCTGTGACACAAGATATCTAGCATACGGTCTAGGCCGTCGCAACGACAATAGGTAATCGGTGTGAAGAACATCGTTAGGATCATAAGTGGGGACGTGACGAGAGCTTGCTTCAAGGCATGAGCGGAATAATTGACTAACGTATCCGTATCGATGTTATACATAAGGGGAAATCACTCTGCCCGACCGTCACATATGTTGGCATAAAACGTTTAGATCCCTTTAGCTTAAAGTAGTATCTGAGAAGGCTGGTTTTCCGATGAAGTGGTAGTTATCATAATGTATTATTATTGTGTAATGTTATCATGTTAAACAGATAGGGATGGACAATGAATAAATGCATTTACCTTTAGTTTCCACAACACAACCACTACCCTCCCCGTCTCTCCGCCTCTGTGTCACTGTCTCTATCTCTGGCACACACAAACACACACACCTTTTTGGAAGGTCTGTCAGTATATCAGTTTTACTACTCTCTCTATCTCTCTACCGTCGTGGAAGATACCAGCAAAAATCAGCAAAAACTATGTCACATTGACCAATGGAAAGAGGAATGAAAGAAACGGAGGATAAAAGTAATTGGTCGTTAGAAATGTTAATTCAATCATAATAATGACTTACATCACCAGTAAATACATTTAAATGTTTGAATTACAATTAGTTCGTCAATTCTCTTAGTGCATAGTTCCCACGCGCCGGTAAGTGAATGAGTTTTCGTTAATTGTTCAAGTAGCTAGCCTAACTCTGCTGTGATTGTAATGCTCTTCGTTTTTTAAACATCTTTCATGTTTAAATCTTAGGTCTGTTGTATATTTATTTAATCAATATGAATGGTATTAGAAGTTTAGAAAATGATGGAACAACTCATCAATCTGGAAAGAAGACCTTGATAAGCCTCGTAAGTAAAAGAACCATATTTTGTATCGGACACAAAAGGCGGTAAGTGCAAAGTGCATTCATTC
>CM068833.1:110626491-110723991 GCA_028554795.2 Sinohyriopsis cumingii
GTTTTGTTTATTTTCCCTACATTGATAGTAACTTTAAAACGTTATAATTATTATGCAACATGAGCTTTGATAGATATTAACGTACCTCATTAATTTCTCTAATTTGTCGTGCTTAACTTTTTATAGATAAATAATTATTACCTTTCATTTTCTGGTGCGACAGTAAAGGTAGTGATAGATTAGATTAATTTACTGTTTATTCAACTCTGTGACTGTTTAAACAAATCAATCATCCTTGGTACAGTTTATTGTCATTTCTTTTCTCCATAAACCGCAGGTTTGCCCCCTAAAAAGCAGGCGATTACTGACCACAGAGCACGTGTTAAACGTGCTAATTCTGCATATCAAATTGAACTGTTGATGGTGGCAGACTACTCCGTATATGAGTTGTAAGTTCATCAGTCATATGCCTTTAAAAACAAGCATATTCCTGTATAGTATTTTGCCTTTTATAGAGACAAATACGAGACATGCTGAACTTAATGTCCGTCGTCATCTTCAGCGTCGGCTTGTGAATACAAGTTAAAAGTTTTTTTCAAGCATTTAATTTTGAAAATAACAAAATGATATCTAAGACACGACCTTCTGCGGCACCTACGTGTCTACATTTACTAAAATAAGGTTAGTTCATTGGACTCACATAACATGTTTATTGCATAGAGAACAGATACGCTAAATAATGTTCATATTATGCTTTCTATTGACGTACCTATATCGGATGGTCTTGAAAAGAGCGGTTTAATAATGAAAAATTGGATTGTAGAACCTCTTTATGCAAACTGTGCCATGAATAATCTGTGCTATGTACCGTGATTTCTGATAGTAATAAATAAGGGTTTTATCATTTCATACCAGTCATGTTTAGGGATTAGTAATATAATTGGGCATACACATCAGCTCCCAGTTCGATCTGTATCATATGCAAGCTTTCCTACCATTCTTGGAACATATATAACACATGTGGTTTGGTTTAACGTTATTATTAGTATGACGTATTCCAATGGTTATACAGTTAATTCTTGTATTGCTTCCCCTTTCTATATTTTGCAAGAATTGCACGCTGTAGATCCACAAATACCAGTGCACAGTTCAGTGTAGTGAATTTACATACTAGTCATAATAAAAGTTATCGACTTTCTTTCAATTTGTTGTCCTTTCTCTCTCTAGTTATGCCTGCTTTTCTATCGGCCGGTCTCTCTCCAATAGTTTAAAGACTTGAACCAAAATGGATGGATAGGTAAATAGTTATTCACGAATATTCATAATTATTTATAAATCTATCTATCCCAAAAGCTTGAGAGTTATGTATTTCAAAATTGCAGTTGGTTGGCAAGATCTCCAACAAGTGCAGAGGCTCAAAAATTGCTGAGACAGTTCTATGCGTTTGTTGTGAATGGTGTAAGTATGGTTCCAAGATAATTCAGCTGATATACTCATCCGTCCGATATTGCGTCCATACTAAGGGTCCGCTTGTGTCATTTTCACCGACACTATTGCATATAAGGTCGTATAAATTACCATTTAGAATAAATGTTTGGTTATTTTGTACTATACTCACATACCAGTGGCTTTGGATATTGAATATGTTTACTCAGGAACGGTTGACTACAAAGTCTTATAGCAGTGTGTCTAATTGCGTCCTGACAAATGCAACGGCCACCGACGAGTCTGTTGTCACCATGACCATTTTCATGGATCAATGATTTGTGTTAGACTTCTCATCAAGCTGTTTTAGTATATTACTATTTGGGTTTAATCCATTTCTGCAGACATTATTTTTCATAGAGTCACGTAAATTGGTGTCTAGATGTATCAGTGCTTCAAAGGAATCAACAAAGTTACAAAAATATTGGTACACTTTGCATGCCAATAATATTATACAATCACCGATTTGCAATCTAGCCATTTGTTATTAGCTTTTCTTTGGGTGGTGGTGGAAACAAAATGTTGTCTCATATTCTTTCTACGGAAGGGATATTAATTGCATCTGACTCCTCATTATTTAATCTTGACAGAATTAGGATAAAATATACCTGAGAAGAGAAAACTGTTTGAAGCTATGGAATTGCGTGAAACCACCATAACCACTGTAAAGTATTTCGATACAAATAGAGAATATCTTATTTTCTTATGTTAATACAACACATATTTTTATTGTGTGATACAACGTAATGAAATAAATAAATCAAGTATTTTCCGATTTACACAGGAGATCAAACATCTTTTTAATCTATACGAAACATGCTCCTGACTCCCCCTCCTCTTCCCTCGCCCCCACTGCTCATTCGTAATTTCTTAATCTGAATCGTATTCGTAGGCTGCTCAATAAAATAAAAGCGATTTAAAAGAATGGCAGTTTCTAAATAGTATTTTTACAACTTTTCTTTTTTTAACGTTCTGGAACCTAATTTACATTATACGAAAACAGCTTGTCGAATTGAACTATACAGCCCAACAGGATATAAACAGTTTTAACAAAAGGCAGAACCTCATTCCTGACTTTCTACACAAGCGAACATTGTCGAGTCAGATATCTACACCAACAACTTATCTCCATTTGAAAAAGTTAATATGTTTTCCATTTATTGTTTTTGTTATGCATATTTAATTTGCATTGTTTGTTTGTTAGTTTGTTTTCTTCAGTTTTGTTATTTTCATTATATGCTATCGATAATTTAATGTTGCAACTGACCTTGTTCAAAATCAAGTTCATTTTCTACCTGACCTGAATAATTGATTTTGGTTTTGAAGTAAATATATTTATCTCAATCGGAATCTAGAACGTTGGAAATTTCACATAAAATGCCGGGTCTACCTGTTATATACAATATTTAATATTATAATTTTAGAAATAGGCTTTTGATTATAACTAACATTTTATCTTGGAAACATATGGAGCCTTCTGGAAGGAAAGTTGCCATTAGATAATAGTTTTTGTTTTATATAGAAAATCCTCTTTGTAACCTGGGATCAGACAAAGGACTACATAATCTTTGTTTTCTTCTAGACATTAATTATAAGTGCTGTAATATTTGAGGAGAATCATTTGAATTATTGTTGTGTCCAGTAAATAATTTCGGCTGTGAGGTATTTATTCAAATTGTTTAATCAAGTGATATTTCACTGGAAATACAAAGTGCTAACAAAAATTTCTTGGAAATAAAGACTGGATAGATCCTGAAATTTCAAATAATGATATATTCTTGGATTGTATTATTGTGATCCAAGCAAAGACAGTTGGCTTATCGCCACTACAAAGGCAACACATGTATTTCAACACTTCCAGCGTTGGATTTAACTTTGGGTTTCCACTAATGTTATTATTAGAAATTTAATCACTAGGACGTGTGTTTGTAATTATAGGATTATTTGGGATTTAATTCGAAATACCGTGTCTTTTTTTACACTTTAACTTTTGTATTCTAGGGAAATATATTATTATTGAATCTGACAAAGCTTATTGCTTCTCGCTGTTTTATATTATCTTTTTTAAGATGATAGTGTCATAATACTTTAGTTCATAGAACGCGAGTGTTTATTGTTGCATTTATGACCTCTAAAAGCACATACTTAAGCGTACATGTGCATGATGGGATAGCTTGCATTTTCACATGTAACATCGTTAGAATATTGTTTTTATATGTGAAAATACAGTAATGAAACAATTTCTTCTTCTGGTGGTATGCACAATATTTTAAAGCAGAACGGATAAAATTAGACAGTACTTACTATACTAGTTGATATAAAAGTTGGATAATCTTATTTGCTTTGACAGTTTTGCCATCGTAATATTGTCGTCTGTAAAGCACTATAATATGTTAGGTAGACACTTAAATTTTATTGTAAATGTGTTACAAAATGCTCAAGTAATTCATGAAAATATGACCTCTGTGAATATCTGTTTCACTTGAAATGATTTGCAGCATGGAAAATTCCGTTCCGAAGCTTGTTCTCTTTCTACTTTACCGTGCATTATTATCAGTCAGCGTTTGTTTACGTAATTGCCTTTCTCTCCAACATATTACTTCGTTGCCTAGATACCAAACATGTATTTGCATAAATCAAGTCTCAATCATTTAATCAGTATATAAATTAATTAAATCTTCATAACCATAGGTATGCTCTTAACAATTAAAATTCCCTTCACTAGCATCAGACGAATACACTAAATTGCAGCTTGGAGGACAACCACAAATGTTTTGATTTCCAAACATCAATCGTCATCTGACACCTTGAGCGACTCTGATAATTGTTAGCTCAAGCGCAGACGTGGGTACGCGTGCAAAAAAGAAAAGTATTGTTTTTTTTCCCTCCTGACGAAAATGTGCATAGCGAATATTGGGCGAATAAAGATACATTCAAGTTCAGGAGACCCAACAAGAAATCAAACTACTTGCAATTCCTTTGGCGTCTCACACACTGTAAAAGCTGTTTGAATACATTAATCATCGGAGCTTCGAAAGCCACTTTTGCATTTCTATTTCAGATCGACCTTCGTTTCAGGAGCATCATTGGATCAGGTTTATCACTATCGATTCTCTTTGCTGGACTTTACATTGCTGAGGTATATGTCTCTCTCTAACGAAGTTTCTGCTTGACTGTATATCCGTCTTTCTGCTGTCCTTCTATCATTCAATTATTTGATCTGCACATGCATTCGTCTCTGATATATTGCTTAAGGTAAACACAGCTGTTGATAAATTACTATATACATAAAAATTACAGACACCTTTGCACTGCGCCTTTTCGTATAGAGTAAAATGGGAAATAAGAGAAATGTATACAGCTTATTCTCTCAGTTCTGTATATCCACGAGAGCAAAGCTTATCCACATGAATTCATTATAGAAAACTAAGGATGATGCCATGTTGCTTATGACGTCATAAACGTCTGCAAGTTTTCTAGAGGATTTATTGTAAAAAAAGACAGATTTGGCCGGCTTCGTATCTTTAATCATCGATTACAACAAATTCGTTATTGCAAAGGTAACCTTGTTCACTCTTTCTTTCCACATAACTTCCAGGAAATGTATCGCATTTGTATCCCTGCAATGATCCGTCATTTTCTATTTTTCAACATTCTTTTATATTTAGACATGAGCTAAAACAGTTCACTATATGCGGCGGTTGAGGGATATGAAAACCCAACCTGAAGATAATAATGTATTGAATCGAACCAGATGAAGCATCGTTACTAAATTCTGACATTTAGAATGAGATTGTCTAATCCCATACGAATCGCTATAATTGATGCCAATATGCTCTACCCAACACAATCCGATGCATTTAAGAAATATCTAATACAATCAAAATTGGAGGATACATCTTTCGATAATAAAGTTGAATTTTATTTACTTCTTAATTTGTGCTATACATTAAGTTTTCCTTTATAACGTCAATGTTAACTGTGCTTCATTAACATCATATTTTATTGTCTCTTTCCATTACAAATATGTAGACGCAATCAGACGCTTTCTGGACGGAAAGAAGGAGAGTCCTTTCCGGCTCTATATATCAAGTCAACGCTTCAGCTGCCTTGGCTGACTTCAAAACCTGGATAAATATTAGGACTAATCTAACTCTTCATGACCATGCCATGTTGTTTACAGCGTAAGTAGACCTAGCTCCCTTGACATAACCGTGCCATGTTGTTAACAGCGTAAGTAAAACTAACACCCGGAGACATGACCATGCCATGTTGTTTACAGCGCAAGTAAATCAAACACCCCGTGACATAAACGTGCCATGTTGTTTACGGCATAAGGAAATCTAACACACCGAGACATGACCATGTCTTGTTGTTTACAGCGTAAGCTGATCTAAGTCCTGAGACATGACCATGTTATACTGTGTACAACTAGAGTAGATATAACCCCTGAAACATGACCATCTTACGTTGTGCACAGCGTTAGTAGAGCTATCAACCTAGATATGTTAATGCCTAGATATGATAAAATCTTGTTTTTTAAATCATTATACCGTGTACGTATATGCTGATACATAGGATTGTTGAAAAGTTGAGAAGCAGGTAAATATGTGCTCTATTGACCTATAACCAAGTGTACCGTTTTGTTGATATTTGGTTAAATATAATAATCTGGAAAACTTGTAGCGAAAATAATTTCTTTCTGCTGTTATAATCTAATACCTTTTAGAATCCAAAAGATTGTGCAAATGCTTGGTGAACATTTGTGATTATTTATTTTATATTTTTTATTTTACTTGTGAATTACCTTATTAAGGTTTTATTGAATACGTGTCTTTCTAATCATCTATGCGAATATAATTTTTTTTAGCCTGGTATGGTTATTAAAGTTTTTATTTCTATACACGTTAAAACTGTTTATATAACCAGTACAAATATGCCATTTTTCGGTTTCTATTTTTCAAACCTCAGACATGATCAGTATTAATAATGTATTATTAACTGAAACGTATTTTAAGAGTTTTTCGTTTAGGTTCTCAGACATTTAACTATTGTGTGAGGGGAAAATATATTTTAATTTAACAGGGTGCCTTAATCGATGGTATCTGTCATTGCCAGTAAATATCACGTTGAAGGTTAAATTTACAGAACTTCTGTAAGTTTTCGAGTGGACAAGGAATGCATGATGTAGTGTTTGCGTACTTTTTTTTATAAGGGAATCCACAAGTAAATTAAACAAAGAGGAAAGAGGTCTTGATGAAATTTTGTCAAGGTTTGCTAAAAGCTTTAGTAGACGGAATTATTCATTTAATTAACAAGGAAAAGACATCGACACAGTAGTAGATGTTGGATACTGACCATTTCATTGCTTCTTTTGAGGCTCCTAGTAAAGAAGTATATATATATATATATATATATATATATATATATATATATATATATATATATATATATATATATATATATATATATATAAAGGGAGAGAGAAGTAGAGTGGGTGGTAACGGCACGTCAGCACAATCTATGTTATGTAATGATAAAGGCACACTTATATAAATCATTAGGTAGATAGACTGTTTGGTACAAAGTGAAAAGTTTACTCCGATATAAAGCAAGTTTTATAAAAGTAAACTCAACGATTAATCTGAAAAAAGTTAAAATCCCTAAAAACGTCATACTGGTACATTATTAAATCTCTTTAAGAATAATCTTTGTTTTCTTTATTATTATAATTATTATTATTATTATTGTCATTATTATTATTATTATTATTATTACAGGTACGATTTGCTGGGCGTTGATGGAAATAATAATTTGGTTGGTACGTTCAGTTTCCTTCTCTTTTCTGTCAGAAAAGTCAAATTTCATTAACACATAGCGTAGACTGACTCTTTCATATAGAAGATTTTTAAATACTTCATCTAAAGCTTTTGTGAATTGGAAACTCTTTCTTCAGAAGTATACGCTATGTAAACCAGAGACCTAAAGATGCGATAGTTAATATGCAGAGAAAAATACAGTAAACCAAATTAATAGATGGTACTCAATGTCAACATAAACATGCTTAACTACCTACCTACTTTCATGCTTACATACATACATACATACATACATACATACATACATACATACATACATACGTTCGTGCGTTCGTACGTGTGTACACACACACATACATACATACATACATACATGTTCTACTTGGTTTCTTTTATTACTTACTGACACTTTCAGGTATGACATACATGAATTCAACCTGCACAGCATATAGTCAGTCTATAGTAGAAGACCACTTTGATGCCACAATGATAATAGTAGCTGCACATGAATTGGGGTCTAGGTAAATATTCTCGTCTTGGCTTTTTACTTATTTTGATTTTCGATTGATTGATTGATTTACCGACTAGTTGTGTGGTGGGTGGGCTGATATTACCGGTGGTCGACGGAAGACTTACGGCAGTGAGAATAAAAATCCCTGGCAAATCAGCTGGTATTGGTAGTATTCAATCAAATATTGCCAGATACCTGCAATCTAAGAGATATCACCGCCTAACAGTATCTTGGCTTAATGGCGATCAAATATTATAAATGGGAAAAGGTAAAATTTAAAATTCCGCATCTGAAAGCTTTCACTCTGGATTCGATTAGTAGACTGTTCATTAAATTATGTATATATAAATATATATATATATATATATATATATATATATATATATATATATATATATATATATATATATATATAACTTTAATGATATTTTTCTACTTCAGTTCATGTCTTGGTAAATTAGTTAGCTATCGTTTTGGTTTTAACACAGATACATGATGTTAGTTAGTATCTTTATCAATTTCAAATAGTCTTTCCTGATAATGAAATGTTCTTACCAATTTTCAATTTTATTCAGTCTCGGAGCCAGGAATGATGGGACTATGGACGGCACGGGAAATTCATGTCCTTCCAACATGTCGTATATAATGGCAGACTCGTTTACAGTGCATGATTTAGGAACCTCTGGATTCCAGTACAATAAAAACTTGTGGAAGTTCTCTAATTGTTCCATTTTCTACTTCCATGCATACATCAACTCACTACCCGGGTGACCTCTCTCTCTCTCTCTCTGTGTCTGTCTGTCTGTCTGTCTGTCTGTCTCTCTCTCTACATATATATATATATATATATATATATATATATATATATATATATATATATATATATATATATATATATATATATATATAAATATATATATAAACATTTTATCAAATTAAAAAGTTATGTTCCATAACAATTATAGAGGCAAAGCTATTACTTTGGCTGCTTTCAGATATTATTGAACCAATATATCATGACCTAGGCAAACTTTGTTTTCAACTGAACAAGAACATAAATCTATGCTTCCAAAACCACTATTGTTTTATGGACGATAGCTGGTAAGTACATACATATACATTTTTATTTATTCTAAATAGGGGTCTGAACAGAAATGTAAAATGTTTTAAAAAAAAGTAAGATGAAGCTTTCGTTCCTGTAAAATGTTTGGGATATGTTACATTCGAATACAGTTTGATTCTTCTTCTTCTTCTTATTGTTAGTGTGTGTGTGTGTGTGTGTGTGTGTGTGTGTGTGAGAGAGAGAGAGAGAGAGAGAGAGATTTGGATTTTTAATATAGCTTTAATAATTTTCCAGTCATATCACTACCATGTCTGCAGTGTGACAGTTTATAGTGATGTCTAGCACTGGGGCATCATGCCGCAGACATGTATCATGTCCCACCCAATCACATTATCCTGATACCAGGCCGACCAGTCCTAACACTAGCCTGTTAATGCTGACCGTCAGGCGAGCTAGCTGCTAGTATCATTTTTATAATAAGTCTTTGGTATGTCTCGGCTGGGGTTCGAACTCGCGAACTCCCGCATCCGAGGCGGACGCTCTAACCACTTAGGTCATCGGCGCCGTACTCTTATTGTTCTAATAATAATAATAATAATAATAATAATAATAATAATCAGTAATAGTAGTAGTAGCAGCAAAACCCATGTCTTTTGCTGTATATTTCAGATTTAAGTACATCAGCCTCATGGATTAGAGAAAATATTAAACAATTGGGTGGTTCAGTTATTTAGAATCGGTGTATGTTTTATATTTAAATTTGTAATTCCCACATTGAATAGTATGTCGCATTTAATTCATGAACGTTAATGAATTATGTTTATCGTATCAAAGATCAAGATTTGCGAACGAGATAATTTCTTCACCTAGTCTTGGAATGATTTCAATAAAGGAAATAAGCATAATATTTTCTATGAATATATTTTTTTTGCAGAAATAATTGCATGTCGATCTTGAGCAAGGGATACAACTATACAACCCTCTTTCCTGGTCAGGTTTACCCACCGGACTCACAATGTCAGTACATATGGGGCAATGACTCTTTTTTATGCAGAGTATGTAGCTTAATCATCTTAAAGCAATTATTCATATTGAAATAGCTTAATTTGATGAAAGTCTAAGACCAGCCTTTGAAACAAACACCACGTGTCAACACTCTCGTTAAAATTAAGTTGTTGTAGTTGTCGTAGTGGAATCATTATTATAATCATCATTCTCCTCTCTTCGTTGCCAGCTTGATTATTAATAATATGAATGTCATCATAATAATAATATGAATGTAATAATAATAATAATATGAATGTCATCATAATAATAATATGAATGTCACCATCATAATAATACTATGAATGTCATCATCATAATAATAATATGAATGTCATCATCATAATAATACTATGAATGTCATAATAATAATAATAATATGAATGTCATCATAATAATAATATGAATGTCATCATAATAATAATATGAATGTCATCATCATAATAATAATATGAATGTAATAATAATAATAATATGAATGTCATCATAATAATAATATGAATGTAATAATAATAATAATATGAATGTCATCATAATAATAATATGAATGTCATCATCATAATAATAATATGAATGTCATCATAATAATATGAATGTCATCATAATAATAATATGAATGTCATCATAATAATAATATGAATGTCATCATAATAATAATATGAATGTCACCATCATAATAATAATATGAATGTCATCATAATAATAATATGAATGTCATCATAATAATAATATGAATGTCACCATCATAATAATAATATGAATGTCATCATAATAATAATATGAATGTCATCATAATAATAATATGAATGTCATCATAATAATACTATGAATGTCATCATCATAATAATATGAATGTCATCATAATAATAATATGAATGTCATCATAATAATAATATGAATGTCATCATCATAATAATATGAATGTCATCATAATATTATGATCATCGTCATCATTACGATCTTCAACTGGATGATGCAATCAAGGAATGCAATGCACGTGGTATGCATTCAGAAAAAAAGTGAATGTCCTCTAATATTAAAGAATTCATATTACCTGGCACTCTTATTGTGTTATTAATTAGACACCATGACCTAAATTTGTATTACAGTTTGTGATTAGATCAGTTGGTATACTGTTGGTGAATCCACGTGTCTGAAGGAACCTGCGAAATATCAAGCAATAAGAAATAAATAAGATTCCAGATGAATGTAAAAACAGTGTTGACATACTACATACCATCGATATTTACACTGAAATTAAATACATCGTCTCTCTTTGCATGTTCGAATTGTATACGAACTACTTGTGTACGAGCTAGAAATTGTACCAGGAATTTATCTGGATATAACTTTCAAATTACCAAGATAAGATATAATAATCAGCATTATATGTATTTACCTAAAAGCAATACCCTATCATGTTTTACCTATTTCTCTCACTCACAGGACTACCCATAATTCCATGTTTAATGTACTTGGCAGGAAGGCTCACAAAATGTCGTATGAAACTGGCTGAAAGTAAATAAGAAACAGAGACAACATGCTCTAGAGTATATGCCATGTTTTTCGTGTAGCATAGGCGTTTTTATACACAACAACACAATTAAGTTATGTACAGCCATTATTGGAGCTAAGTGTCTTGCCCAAGATCACAAAGACGCTAGCCGACACTGGTTGATCATGATGCGATTGGAACACGCAGACACTTACAGTGCTGTGTCATCACGTTAACAAGTGAGCCACCCGGCTCCTCCCTCCACTAGTTTTCTCTTACGACATTCATTAGAGCACATCACACCACTTTATAATCCATAAACCTGCAAATGTAGATTGTGTCTGTTAATGAGAGCGTGATACATTATGCTGCCGACATTCAACACATTTTAATCATCAGTCAATACATGCATTACATCATGGTCAGCGTTCAGTGGCCAGTCGCTAGATGCAGGCATTTAATACAGATATTTTCGAAATAAATGGAAGAAATTGATGGTCGTTGTGGGCAGATAGACACTGCAAGAGCTTTTCATATATGACAATGATAATAGTAATAATGCTGTTATAAATACTATTACTACTACTACTACTACTACTAATAATAATAATAATAATAATAACGTCACTACAAAATGTGATCTCTTGTCAACGAATAACAAGTATGGGAAATTATCCTATTCTGAGATTTTGTTGTTGTGCGTTTATCGCCTTTTTTCCGTACATGATAGACTGGCTGTGCACAGTGGCCAGGATCGTTCATGGAGGAATATCTCCGTAGAAAATCTGTAAGGACCATTTGACGCAAGGTTACGTACTCGCAAGCTTTCTCACATGCCCACTTTGGCCGAGCACAAAATTCGAACCCACGTGGACAGAGGTGAGATGGGATTCCTCGGTAAAGAGAGCGTTTAGATTACTCTCCAACCCTAGGGCCCCTATTGGGAGGAAAGTTTGGTACTATTTTTAAATATTTAGGTAATAATAATGATAATAATAATTATAATAATAATGTCACTACAATAAATACTTGTTTTCAGCAGAAAACAACTTTGAAAAGCAATTATATGTTAAGGAAATGTTAGTTCTGGTTTTGATTGTTTTAATATTAATTTATATGTTAGTATTATTATCATTATTATCATTGTTATTATTGTTATTATTATTATCATTTTTATTATTACTGTCACTTGTATTATTATTGCAGGGTATTTACAATGCAAATTACACTAACGTATGTGCAGCATTTTACTGCACGATTTCAGGAATCGAAAAGTGTGCTCGAAGTATTGCTGCAGAGAGGACCACTTGTGGTGATAGGAAGGTACGATCTTCTTTGAATGTTTGTTTCTCTCTGTGTCCATACTGCATTAGGGGTGTTTGCATATTTGTACAGTATTGTTTTCAGGTAGTTTTACATGCATTAGCGTTTTATATTTTGGAAATACATTTTCGGCGAATAATACATACATTTAGAGACACAAACAAGTTGAAAGTTCTATAAAAATATGTTCCACATTTTGATATAAATAGATGAAACTTTCTCAAGGTATGAAAGCAACAATTAAAATGATACAAATATTTTCGTTGCCGTTAGTGTGGAATGCATGTGATTTGAGGTCACTCGAATTTCTTAATAAAATATTGTTTACCTTACAGTGGTGTGTAGGTGGAGAATGTGTGGCTTCAGCCGAAGCTCCCTCCGTGGATGGTAGGTTGACAATGACAACTTAGGTATCAATTTTTGTCAAATTCATGTTTTTATGTTTCTAGAATTAAATATGATTAATCATAATTGAATATGAAACTGGCACTTAGGGATAATATTAATAATTCTGAATGTTATGGTTTTTAAAGCTAAGCTAATATAGTTAAGATGCAGCATTTGTATCTTTGAAAGTCAAGTATGTTTGATAGGAGTTGCCTTATTCAGCTATACCTTTGGAAATGAATTGTCATATAGCCTAAGATTTTATATGTCATGCTTGCTGTTCCTGTATTAAAGGAGAACGCCAGAATATTATAATGTTCACACGCAAGTGTCATGACGACGTTGTACACAGGCTAGAGACAGCAATAGTATATATTGTGTAGGGACCAGATATGCTCTATCTGACTAAAGTCAGATCTACGCTGACAGTTTTGGGGTCTTTCTTCTGGCGACCAATGCTATTACCATAACCAACAATTTTATCAGCCAATCAGATGAAGTTTAAATCTTCGCGTTTAGGAGACTGATCATTATGAATGAAGAGCATCAATGTACGTCACGTGATCTGAGCCACTTTTGTATTCATGAACGCTGTAATTCTTCTGGCTGTTCTAAAGTCACCAGAACACGATCCATAAGTGGCCGCTGCCAGAATTTTAGGTTGGACAGTGGAGATATGATTTTAATATGATTCCACATATGCTACGAGTTCTTGTCTTATCTGTGTAAAGAGAACGCTATGTCGTTATAACACAGCTGACAGGCCAGATACTCATGTTGTTTGTGGGTTTGACTCAATTTCCCAGCGCAAGATATGCTGTATATATGACTGCCAGTAAAACTGGTAGAGAAAGGAACAGGGAAAACCCAGCAAGAATCACCGACCCATGGGAAGTTACTGGCAAGTTCTCAGACATGACCTCGTTGTCTTAGCTTGATATTCGAACCCACGCGTTCATAGGTGATATGGCAGTAAACGGAAAAGGCGAGCGGATGTTACCACTTGGCCAGATTCTGCAATGTTATATGCTTTGTCAGGGACTCCGAACATTTATTAAAATCCATGTTAATATCTTGGGCGGGAGGAATGTTTGCTTACATTAAGTGCGGTGGTCATTCAGTCGCAATTTATAATTTGTGTTCAAAGGACGAGGCTACCATCTTCCCCTGCGGGTCCGGGGTTGTAGAATTGACCCGACGTGCCTCGCTACGTGTCGTAAAAGGCGACTAAGTAGAGGCAACCTGTTTGCCGTGGGTTGCGTCCCGTGTCGGGGGAGGAAAGGCTCCTGGTAGTTGAGCAGAGGCTTTCCATGCAATACACTACTTTGTCCTCTACTTCTCTTAGACGGGTGGTCGGGATGGGCCCGGTTCCGACAAATCGGCTGGTCACGCCCAGCCCTAGGAAGTCTTGATTTACTCTCTCACCTTCTTTATCTTTCTCCTTGTATCTCTCTTGATACCACCGTTGCCCCTATATTCTATTCCTTTATCTTTCCCTTTCCCAAGTCTTAGAAGGCTTCCTAGAAGGCGGTGGCTTAACGGGTCAATCGGGGGGTAATTTTACCGACCTTAGAAATTGGCGACTTCAGGGTCAATCAAAGGTAATTTTATCAACTGAGTATGGCATCTGTGTATCCCTGGCACTTGAAAAGTGTCCCCTTGTTGGGCTCCTTTGTGGGTTGGGAGCACGGGTGCTGAATTTTAATTAAGCCAAGATGGAAAATCAAAAACATCAAAATAAGCGTACCAAAACGGGAACTGACTCAGATGATGAACCATGTAGTATGGAATCCTTTCCTCGCTTCATGGTCATCCAATCAAAAGATGAAACCAAATCCCTAGCCTCACTATCGCCATTTATAATCGAAAAGACTATACTTGGATTAGTCGGCAAACCAAAAAGCATTAAAAAGATCAACTCAGGTGGTCTGCTTGTGGAGTGCGAACGTAAAGCACATACTGAGAACATTAAGATATTTCATGACATCCCAGTAACTTGTTTCGCACACATATCTCTAAATACATCAGAAGGCATCATTCGTTGGCGTGACTTGGCTGGAGTCGAGAAATTGTCGAGGGGATGAAATGTGAAGGTGTCACTGCAGTTTTGTAGGATTCGTATCAAACGAAACAACAATCTGCAGGACACCAACATCATTATACTCACCTTCAACAAACCAACGGTATCTAAAGTTGTCAAAGTTGGGTTCCTACAAGTCAAGGTTGAGATATACATACCAAATCCCCTGCGATGCTACAAATCTCAAAACTACGGTCATCATGAAGACCGCTGTTCCAGAAACCAAATATGTGGACGCTGTGGAGACCCTTCTCATCGGGAATCCGAGTGCAAAGCCACTCCGCATTGTGTCAACTGCGGAAAGGAACACCATGCAAATTCAAAAGATTGCGATACATGGAAACAGGAGAAGGAAATCCAGAGGGTTAAATACACATCCAACTTCCCGTATCCAGAGGACAGGAAGCTTGTACAAGCTAGAACATCACTCCCCGGCCCATCCTTCTCAACTATAGTGAAGAGCAACCAAAAAGCAACGAAAGACGTCCAAATCCAAACAGACCCACCTGAATCCCCTTCCGACTCGAACATTCCGCATTACAAACCGCAGAAAAACTCAACATCGACGCAAACAACATTCAACAATACTCCACCACCAAGATCACCAAACAGTAAAAAAAAGTCGACAACAAATAGGCAGAAAAAAGGGTCTGATGACCCAATAAAATTGCACAATAGGTTTGGAGACTTTGAGGATATGGATGCAGAAGAATCTGCTCCATATCCACAAGGTGGCTTCAGACCTAACAACAAAATATATACCCCCGTACTTCCTCCAGATAAATAACGAAACAGATTGCCTCCGCGAAAGGTCTAACCTAGCTCCAGAATCTTCAAAATAAACTTGTAATGAAGAACACCACCATACAATGGAACTGAAGAGGACTTAAAGCCAACTGCCATGATATTCTTTTGCTTTCAAACGAACATGATCCTGCAGGTACTTTATCTTCAGGAAACATTTCTGAAAGATACGGATAACATCACACTTAAACACTACTCCCTGTTTAACAACTACTCTCATAATGTTGACAGGGCCTCAGGAGGAGTCTCTGTTATTGTGAACAACAGAGCCCCTCATAGCGTCATCCCTTTAAACACAAATTTACAAGCCATTGCTGTGAGCGTCACTCTACATCGGGTGATTACCTTTTGTTCTATCTACATACCACCAAACACCAGCCTAGTATCAAACGAATTAGACAACCTTGTTCAACAACTCTCTGCACCCTTTGTTTTACTCGGGGATTTTAATGCCCATAACATTTTATGGGGTTCAAATCACATAAGTGACAGACGTCACAAAATAGAAGACTTTATTTCCAGACACGATTTGTGTCTATATAATACCAAATCACCGACATATTTACACCGAGGAACGGGTACATACACATGTATCAATTTGACAATTTGTTCCCCATCGATGCTTTTGGACTTTGAATGGAATTTCGCTGATGACCGTCACAACAGTGATCACTTTCCAATCTCTTTTAACAATACCAGCGTTACAATTGACAAAGCAGTTCCACATTGGAATTTAAAGAAGGCCGAATGAGCCAAATTTGAAACACTTTGTACAACTAGACTTACCATGGATCCTGTTTTAAACGACAATAACCCTTTTCAATATTTTACTTCTGTTTTAATCGACATTGCAGAAGAATCCATTCCCAAGGCCTCACCAAACAGTAAAAGAACCTCAAAACCGTGGTTCACAAAAAAATGTAAAGACTCCATTAGACAACGCAGAGAAGCACTGAAAAATTTTAGTAATCGTCCAACGCCCGAAAATTTAACTAAGTACCGTATTGTTCGGGCCAAAGTCCGCCGCACGATTAAAGAAAGTAAAAGAGCATCATGGAAAAAATATGTTTCAACTCTAAACTCTCGTTCCTCTATAAAGAAAGTTTGGGACACGATCCGCAAAATAAATGGAAATAGGAAATACAATTCCTGTCGACATCTCAAAGTAAACAACAAGAATATCAATTCCAAACATGACATTGTTAATATACTTGCTGATAGCTTCTCACAAAATTCCTCATCGTCTAATTATTCAGAACCCTTCAGAAGATTAAAAACTCACAAAGAAAAGACACGGTTGAAATTCACATCGAATAACTCAGAAAGTTATAATCAACCGTTTACACTGTTTGAGCTGAAGGAATCTCTGAATAAGGCCGACGATACATCCACTGGGCCTGACGAAATACATTACCAGTTTTTGAAACACCTCCCAGAACCTTCATTAACAGCCCTTCTGGAAATTTTCAATAATTTATGGATTACTGGTAATGTACCTAAAATCTGGAAAGAGGCAACAGTAATACCAGTTCCCAAACCAGGTAAAGATAGTGCAGATCCTAACAGCTATCGACCAAGTGCACTCACAAGCTCTGTGTGCAAAACAATGGAACGAATGATCAATTCCCGGCTTGTCTGGTACTTGGAAACTAATAATTTAATATCTCCTTTCCAAAGTGGCTTTCGATGTGGCCGGAACACCAACGATCATCTGGTTAGACTAGAAACATTCATTCGCGATGCATTTATCAAGAAAGAACACTTAGTAGCGGTTTTCTTTGATTTAGAAAAGGCCTATGACACGACATGGAAGTACTGGATACTAAATGACCTGCACTATCTAGGACTAAAAGGCCGTCTGTCCTCTTTCATATCCAACTTTCTCTCAGACAGAGAATTCAAGGTACGAGTGGGCTCTACTCTCTCAGATCTGCACGAGCAAGAGATGGGTGTGCTCCAGGGCATTATTTTATCTGTGACACTTTTCAATATCAAAATTAATAGCATCACCAAGTGTTTGACTACTGGTGTGGATTGCTCGCTGAATGTTGATGATTTTCTCATATGTTATCGATCGAAGCACATGCATACAATTGAAAGACAACTTCAGCAAAGTATAAACAAGATTCAAAATTGGACCAGTGCAAACGGTTTCAAATTCTCGAAGTCCAAAACAGTACGCATGCATTTCTGTCAGTTAGAAGACATCACGATGAACTGAACCTCACGCTGGACGGAACACCTGTCCCAGTTCTTGAGGAAACAATATTGTTAGGTATTATCTTTGACAGAAAACTGACTTTTATTCCACACCTAAGGAACTTGAAAGCTAAATACTTAAAAGTACTTGACCTACTTAAAGTAGCAGCGCACACTGACTGGGGTGCTGATAGAAAAGTCATACTCAATTTATATAGAACGTTTATACGGTCCAAACTGGACTATGGTTGCGTTGTGTATGGTTCAGCCAGAATATCATATTTGAAAATGCTTGACGCAATTCATCATCAGGGAATACGACTGGCTCTGGAGCATTTAAAACATCCCCTTGTGAAAACCTACTAGCTGAAGCGAATGAACCACCGTTATCGTGTCGTAGAGAAATGCTTTCTGCACAGTATGCTCTCAAATTAAAATCAAACCCTCTGAAATCTGCTTTTTCGGCTGTCTTTCAACGCAAATACAAAACCTTATACCAAAATAAACCAAACGCCATATCTTCCTTTGGCATTAGAATATCATCCAGCCTTGACAGTACAAAAATTGATCTTTCTAAAATTCAGAAAACGTCCATCTCCGAAACACCACCCTGGCTACTTAGACAACCAAAAGTACTTTTTACGCTACACGATGGAAAATCTGAGACAAACTTTTCCACAACTGTTATCAAGAACTCCTCACCGAATTTAAAAACTACACAAGAATTTATACCGACGGATCAAAGGATGAGGAAAAGGCTGCTGCAGACTTCGCTTGTGGAAATCACACAACGCAAGTTCGCTTACCAAATGGAACAACAATTTTTTCAGCCGAAATCAGATCAATAGACCTTGTTCTGCAACATATGGCAAGCAAACGTGTTTTGAACAGTATCATCTTCTCCGACTCACTATCAGTACTTTAGTCACTACACAATAGAAAACTGGAGAATCCATTATTGAAAAACATACTCGTCAAAAATACCGAGATGAGTGTCTCTCACGATATAATATACTGTTGGTTACCTAGCCATATTGGCTAGGTAAAGGTAACGAAAAAGCTGATCGCGCTGCTAAAATGGCACTTACTCTAAAACCATCTGATTTTAAAATACCGTATACAGATTTTAAACCTAGTATCAGAAAGTCCTTACGTCAGAAGTGGCAGGCATCATGGAATGATGCTATAAATAACAAACTTCAAGCAATCAAGCCAACTCTAGGAGAATGGACTCCTTCCTACAGAACCATTCGTAGGGAGGAGGTAGTCATTGCAAGAATCCGAATTGGTCATACTTACATCACCCACTCCCAGATACTAAAAGGTGAAGACTCACCAGAGTGCGTTTCTTGCAATGAACCATTCACTGTCAAGCACTTTATGATAGAGTGTTTTGTCCTGCAACCTACGCGCGATCGTTATTACATAGTGCATGACACGAAAGAACTTTCTGATACTATAAACATCACTCGTATTATAGAGTTCCTGAAAGCAGTAAATATTTACTCTAAATTCTAACTTTTATGCGATCACCTTGTGCAGTTTTATGCAATATATATTACATACCGTTCCATTTTAATACCTTTTCATCATTTTTCATTAACATAGAATAATTACATCCCCGTTGATCGGGAAGCTTTATTTTGCACCGCTACCATCTTGCCGTTTTAATTTCAACTATGTTTTTTATATCGCTGGTCAATATGAGATGTTTTATAATTTTGAAAAGATTATACACATAACATTTTGTTTGGCGCTAAATAGCCTTACAGTGCTGATGCGCCGTTAAAAGTAATCAATCAATCAATCAGGTTACCATCAACCTTTCGAGCCTAGTACGTCGCCACTTTTGTGTTTCAAATGGATGAATATTTCAATGTAAACATGACAGATGGACATATTAATGCCACCAAACATTAATTCACTTATTATCAATGTTCTCTTTTATCTTTATTATTATTATTATTTTTATATTATTATTATTATTATTATTATTATTATTATTATTATTATTATTATTATTTATGTTGTTATTGTGCTGCAGATTCCTGTCCATTTGGAAATTATCCTGGGATAGTGGCAGATGGACTAAGATGCACACAACTGGTTGCAAATTCCATCACTTACTGTAAAAACTATGCAGGTTCATGCTGTGAGTCGTGTAATAATACTGGCACCACTGGTGAGTGTGTAAGGTGAAAATTTAGATTTATAAAGCATATCAAAATGATTTAAACTGCTCAGGATACAAATCAATCACGGGCTGTTACGAGTTTATGCATTTAGAATACGTAACAGAAAAGTTTGAAAGACAAGCTTTGTAAAATTGAACTCATAATGTATTTGTCTAGAATACAAAGTGAAAAAGAGAAAAGAAAACAACTAACGGTATTTCGAATTAACTCCCAAATTAATCCAAAAATTACAGACAAAAGTCCTAATAATATAAAGTCCTGAATACAGCTCAGCCCAGGTGCCGAAGAAATCTAAAACTGAAGGTGATGACGTGTCTATCATAGTTTATTAATTACTGGTGTCTTTTGTTGAATCACAGTAATATAATTCCAGGTTTAAATATACTATAAATTCCAGTGAATTTCTTCATCCAATAATTTTATCATGGCACTTTTGTATTTCCAGAGAATATAATCATGAATTCAACAAGTTTGAACTAAATAGAGAGATATAGATAGATAGATAGACACATAAATAGCGAGAGAGAGGGACAGAAGGACAGACAGACAAACAAAGTGAATTTTGTTCTACTAAATACATTCAGAAGTTTCTGGCATCAACCTATCTCCTTTTCGTTGCTTAAATAGAAACATATGTAATCTAACGTAAGCATCGAAATTGTTCAATCTCATTTTGAAATTGGCATACACAAGGGTTGTGTATCTCCATGCTAGTAATATGTTTGTACCATGAATACAAAAGACCGCGCCTTTAGCTTGTGTCATCTTTGTCATCAACATATGATTCTAACGAGTATATATATATATATATATATATATATATATATATATATATATATATATATATATATATATATATATATATATATATATATATATATATATATATATATATATATATATATGTGTGTGTGTGTGTGTGTGTGTGTGTGTGTGTGTGTGTGTGTCTGTGTGAGTGTGTTTGTGTGTGTGTGTAATCCATTATTGTCTAATTTTCAATAAGCACTTTTCTCCATTATGAATGATGCTATTCAGACGCATTCTTTTCTCAAACATGTTATGGTATTTGAGGTAGAAACGCGCGTTACGCTCTTTAAAATGAGGCATCATAAATAGTGTAATCTGAGACGAGTACTACATCATCACTGTTGCTAAAATAATTTGCTTTTTTTTGTTTCTTTTTGATTTAGAAACGTCGATTTTTTACAAATTAAGCTTGTTTTGAAACTAATAAGGCCAAAAAGTGCGTTGAATATCGGTCAAAATTTGACACACGTAAGGCTGTTTCATCAAATAATAGAGCTTGACGACGAGTAATAGAATCAATTGATAAAATCAAAATACAAAAACGTTGACGGATTTAGAGTAGATTTTGATGCTTTCACATTCATTTACTTAATAATTAAAGACTATGTACTGATGGGATGAAAAAGTTGTAATACATTTTAATGTACTCTCCTTGAAGTAAATTAATTTTAATTGTAGCTTTAAAGCAGTGGAAACACCAATTCATGTCTTGGATAATGGGATCACGTGGGTCATCTCAAAGCAGTATAGATGTTTATGTTGTAACATATATCCCTCTGTGTCTCTCTGCCTTTATCGTTCTCTCGTAAGATAACAAAATAAAAGGACGAACCCTTTACCTGTTAATGCATATGGTACATATGTACTTGTCTCAAATTCACTCACAGTGCAAGTTTGACATTAATAAGTGGAGCAGTATAGGATTATTAGTATGAACAAGACACATCTGCTCAAAATCTGAGTTGGGCAATGTAAACCCGTATATCGTCAACTGAACGGTATGAAAGTACATACAAGCTTGAACAGGTTCTAACTCCTGCCTCTTTTCAAAAACATAATGTCATTTATCAAAAGGATAAACAAAACCTACTTTAAAATAACTAAATATGGCTCACTGGGCCTAAAATGAAATAACAGTATCAAAGAATAATCTGCAAGTTAAACTTGGTTCCGAGAATTTTATCTCTTGGTAGCATAAAACTCAAGGACTGCTCTTTTAATTTTAGACTGGGGATGGGTTATTTAATCCCCCAAACTACAAAACGCCCAGGCGTAAGACAGCTTGAAATGAATCCTTCTCTGATTTGTGGGAGAAAAAACAACTTATTATATCCAATTGCATTAGCTGAAAAGAAAGAATTATCATGATGTAATAGAGACAACAAATTCCGATTTTGATAACAAATTCCAAGGTATCCTCTTCCCCTCTGCTAAACATTGATATTTGGTATTTGAGCAGAGTTTCGTTTTCACAATTTATACAACATTTGTAGATGCATGACTGCTTTGGAAGCTATGAGACGATACATTAATTGAAACATATAACAATGAAAATTTCTTGAAGATTCGATAACATCCGAAGAAGTGATATTGAATAAGGTGTCGAAATTATGTTTCTCACCTGGTGTTCACGAGGACCAAGATACACACACTTGTATGTAGATTGTGACATAATCAACATTTCCGCCAATCATGTGATTAAACTTTTACCAAATTAATTTGAGGGGATGTGAACAATGTATCATCTGCCTGGTTGTTAGGGTGTTTTAATGGTTGCAACAGAAGCTATTAAAATAAACTTGACTAAAATACTCATGGCATCTTTAAGTAAAGATAGGTAATTCTTTACTCATTACACTAATGCAGAACATATAGCAAATGAATACCATATGAAACTGAATGAATGCTAAACTTATTACAAAAACTATGTTCATGTGAAGCGTTTGTAAAATTAATCGAAAGTTATTTTAAGACAGAATCTTCAAACAAAATAGACTATCCGCATTATCTTCATTTTTATGCATCCTTAAGACTATATCATAGCCACATGCACCAAAACTTTATGACAATTTCATGTCACAAGTAGCTATGCTTTACTATTTCACTCAAAGATGGCACTAAAGTAATGAGATGTGAGATGACCTCGATGCTTGAAGTAACAAGACTACCATATACTACATCATTTGCCCATCTTTTGTCATCTTCACTACAAATGTCCCTGATTTGAGAGTTACAAGCAAACAAGCTGTATGATTAAGTGCGGAGCTGGATAAATATTCATCATAAAGTATGAAGTAGTTAAAAATGGATAGTCTAGATAACGCAGGAGGTCAATGACTTCCCTTGCTTTGACCTTAACATTGAGCACAGAGGGTATACCTATGAATACATGAGTACTCGTAAGTCCAGATATACAGCAGACTAAACTACCCTAAACTACTTTCATTGGTTCACATATTATACCTTCACGTCGACCAAGGCTGCTGATTTATATTTTCGATGAATGTGACCTTAAAGCTTGAGACTGAAGAAATGTATGGCTATGGTATCTCTAATTATTGTATATAACTAACAGAAGAATAATTAAAATATATACAGTAGTATGGTATGCAACAAACCATCTAGTCACGATATATACATGGGCAGAGGTTTATTTAATCTCTCCAACTGTCACAACGTTATGGACTGGACAAGCAAATATTAACAGAAGAAAGTTGCAAACATGCATAAATAGGTTTAATAAGTTCACATTACACCACAAGTCTTCTTGCCTCGATCTTGACCTAGAGAAATAACATAGAACATGGTATGCACCACAGTCTCCATATCAGTAAATCAGCATACACACATTCTTCTTAATATCTAAAACCAGTTTAAAGCAAAAGCCTGGATACAAAAATTCGAATGCCAGAACATTTAAAATAGAGTGATCAAAGTGCCATATGAAACACTGACAGATTATCATGCTCATAATCACATTCCTTTTCATCTTTCTACAAGATTTACCCAACATATGTTATTATTTATGTTTAATTTGTATTCTGTGCGTGATCTTTCTTCATAATTGAGGAAACAGTCCCTGTGTGTACCTGCTTTCTCTCATTTTTGTAAGTTGCAAATAGGTTGTATACTGACATTTTAGTCTTATATATATATACATATATATACATATACATATATATATATATATCTATATATATATATATATATATATATATATATATATATATATATATATATATATATATATATATATATAATTTTCTGATAAACACAATTATGTGTGTTCCTCCTTTAAGTTATATATATATATATATATATATATATATATATATATATATATATATATTCAAATTAGTATTAACCGGAATCACTAAAGGATTGATAATATTCTTAGCCTGTAAAATTAATTTTTAATCATAATGAATTCATGCAAGAATATTTTGGATTAAATTATTATGATTCATCAATTATCGCATCACCACACCCAAGGACATTGACCTATTATCATTTAGCAGACTACAAACACACTAGCACATTTAATATCGGAATTTATTTGAAATACAAGAGGAATTCAGATTGAACATCATATATTGGACTTAGGACGATTCCGGATTTAATTCACAAAACTCTTTTAAATTTTCATTACTTATTCTAAGAAAATAAATTAGTTGTTGTATTGTAGAAGACGTGTTAGTTCTCCCTCATTTTGTTACTTAGTTTAAGACTCTCTCTCTCTCTCTCTCTCTCTCTCTCTCTCTCTCTCTCTCTCTCTATATATATATATATATATATATATATATATATATGGTTTCATGCTCAACAGTTCATGTTTTTATTATTCTTGTATTAGTTCTTTTGTTTTAAATAAAATATTATTTATTTCAAATTCTTGACTTACCATGTATGCTTGTTAGGGAGTAGTTCTTGGAGCTAGACTTGTCACTGGAAGGACAATAGATCTCGCAGAGATGTTATGTATTTCAGAGAAAGAATTTGTTGTTGAATGTCTACTTAATAACAGGACATGCTTCTAGAACTATCATTAATCCTACTACTACTTAGTACTTTTCTTCTTCTTTTTGTTCTTCTTCTTCTTCTTCTTTTTCTTCTTCTTCTTTTCCTTTTTCTTCTTTTTCTTTTTCTTCTTCATCTTCTTTTTCTTCTTCTTCTTATAATCATACTGATATTAATAATAATAATAATAATAATAATAATAATAATAATCATATTATTATTATTATTATTATTATTATTATCCGTAGCCATTTGAACTATTTGTTCAAAAATATAAAGTTGCAAGTGCTGCACGATCTAGTGACAGACTTCCATGTGTGCATGTATTGGAAATACAATATATTTACATCAGCTAATTATTTCTAAACTGAGCGACTATTGTATGATGCAAAGCTAGATGTAAATAGTTTTGATTTCAACTTAAAGTGACTTTCTTATTCCAGGCGTCATGGTTTAATGATTTCGGAATCATAGTATGTGATTAGACGTAAAATAACCACTACACATTAAAGTAAAAGTGGATGCTGTTATTGAAATCATTTGTACACCTTACGCTTACAGAACCGTGAATATATTTTGAAATGATTTATGGATCAGTACATGAACTATGAGGTATTTTATAGTTATCGTTACAATGGCAAATATTATAATATATTGCTCCCAAACTATGTCCTTGTCGTCTAATATAAGTATATTAAATTTGATAGATTCTAAAAGCATCATTTGTCCATCTCATTTTGATCTTTCAGTGAACAAATGTACACCTGGTACGTCCTATTATTCTGGGTCTATATGTATTCCTTGCACTGCTGGCACGTACCAACCTAGTTATGGACAAACAACATGTATTAAGTGCCCCATTGGCACATACCAACCCAATATGTCATCAACAGAATGCAGTCAATGCAGCCCTGGCTCATATCAGAAAGAAATAGGCGCATCTTCCTGTGTATTATGCGCGGTTGGAAGCTATCAACCAGACCCAGGGAAATCTGAGTGCATCCTTTGCCCTGGCGGTACCTATCAATGGCAAAACGGTTCACAAAGTTGTATCAAGTGCAATCCTGGGTCATATCAGAATACAACTGGAGGATCAATATGTATTCCTTGCGCAGAAGGATATTATAATTCCATCAATGGCACTAAAGCATGCAGACGATGTGAGATCGGAACGTTTCAAAATTCATCCGGTCAAACGTACTGTTTTCTTTGTCCAAAAGAATACACGACAGAACAGGAAGGTGAGCGGTCTGAACGGGCATGTTTTCAAGGTAACAATTTTTAACAATTGATTTGTGTTAATTTTATATAAATCCTTGTTTTGTTACGTAATATATGACCGCATTATAAAATCTCGTTAAGGAACAATGTGTGCATTAGACGTAATCACATTGCCTATCTATACTATATGTTATTGATCATTTGTAAACCGTACGGTTACAGAACCGTGAATATATTTTGGAATGATTTTAATGGATGAGTACATGAATTATGAGCTATTTTATAGTAATATTTACAATGGCTAATGTTATATTATATTCTCCAAAACTTTGTCCTTGTCGTCTAATATAAATATATTAAATTTGATACATTCTAAAAGCATTATTCGTCCGCCTCATTTCGATCTTTGAACACAAAATTTATATATATATATATATATATATATATATATATATATATATATATATATATATATATATATATATATATATATATATATATGCCTGGAGACAGCCGGAAAAAGACAAACATTTTCCATAATACATTCTAAAATACATCCGTACTATACTTTGTCTGAGCTTAATGCATATTATTACGCAACAATCTGTAGGGTCCGTGACATGGCTACCACTTTCAAATATCTATGTATCTATCTATCTATCTCTGTCTCGCTGTCTCTCTCTCTCTCTCTCTCTCTCTCTCTCTCTCTCTGTCTTACATCTTTGTCAGTGTCGGTTCCAGTCCAGGCTTCGCCATTCTGGAGATGTGACAAACCTTGCCAGTAGCTTGTCGGTCGACTGTTCTTCGCGGAGATTTCCCTGGATCATCCTGTACCAAAATATACTGGCTATCAGTCATTCGTGTGCTGACACTTGTCGTTATTATATATATATAAATATACCAATATAATCTGAAGTTGCCTCAGTTTTAAATATTTTATTGCGACTTGTTCAATTTTGCTAACGGCGATTTTATTTTCTAGGGCTAATATAAATAACCCTGATTGAGTTTATTGATTTTTGGATTTAGCAGGTTCTTGGTAATATCCACCTTATCTGATATCGCCACTGCTCTATGTCTGCTTAATATTCCTCGAGCTAATTATATGAATGGTTTTGTTTGAGTTGTATGTTGCACACTTACCCTTTCACCGGATTGTTTTATTTCGTTAGGCGCCAGTAACAAACAACCTCCTAGAAATCACACTAAACTTTTCATACGTTAAGGTCTCCGTCAATCACTCACGTGTTCCTTTTTTCTTTAGTTGTCTGCCATTTTGCAAAGCATGTAGATGAGTCACAAAATCATAATACACCATTGTTTCAATGTTTGATTATATATCCGAGATCGTAACGGAACTTTATCAATGGTGGTACTCACAATCACTCATATCGCATTTTAATACCAGTCGAATTAAATTAAGCCTTTTAGTAGACATTCATCATTGATCTAGAATAAACATATAAAGTTCTAACGACAATTAGCGTCTTAGTTTTTGGAAGCAAGAAAATTGCACATTGATATAGTTGGGGTTACCCGTGGTATATCAATATTTTGATTATTACAATCCTTTAATAAGCATGACTAATGTGCTGGACAAAGTATATTTAATCCCACCGCTGAAAATCGAATAATTTTGAGCAACATCAGTAATGTTCACCAGCTGGGTTTCACTTTTTACAGGGTATTGTCCAGAATACACATATGCCAAAAATGTCTCAATGTTCACCATCAGCATCACCATTCCACCAACAAGAATAGGTCAAACAGGATACAGCTGGAACAGATGTAACAATGGTAAATATCGAGGATAGTCATGAAAAGAGGGTTAAATAAATACAAAGTTTACGATATTCGAAAAGAACTAAAATGCTTCAAACATAAAATGACAGAACGAAACATATTTAATGTTTTGAATATGTATTTGTATTGAACTGGACTGCAAGTCTAGTAAATCAGTATTCGAAATAACGAGAAATAGTCCAGGTTGAGATTGATTTAGAAATGATCATCTTTTTGGACGCAATATAGTCACTGTCAATCACAATAATGTTGATGAAATAGGTAAATGTGTTTAATAAACTCATCCGAGCTGAAACAAGTTGAGTTATAAGTCACAAGTACTTGAGGACAACCTTAACTATGAAAGTAACGATGCATTGAGTCAGAGTAGTGTTCGAGATTAAAAGTCAGGTAAGCTGAAAGAAATTTGATATAAATGAAAGGCCGAGATTTATAAAATATTGCTAGCAAGTTTCTAGTTAAAGAAAATTATAGAAATGTTACCTCCTCTGAAAAGAACATAAGGACTCTTTCATCGCTGCCTGTTTTTTTATTGTTCGCTTCGACATCTGCAAAAATTTATTCTAGGTCCATAAATAATATTTAAAGTACTAATCTTAAGAACTAATAATAAAGCAAGATTACTTCTCGAGCTTCTATGAAACAACCAAAGCATGAAATGATACAAGACTATGAAATTTCATTTTCCCTATTACAGTTTGAAAAGTGTAATATTTCTGAAGATAAAAATGCTAACATAAATTTTCACTTCTGATGATAACTGTATGCCTAAAGACTCCATCAACTCATCAAAGATCCTTTAAAACGTACAAACCTTTTTGCAAATACTCCAATATTATTATTGTTTCCTCTTATGTACTCTCTTTTTTGAAGCCCTTAATGGTAGCATACTCTCTGCATTTTTAAATCGTATTTAACACCACAAAAATAAAGCTGTTAAAATTGTTCCAGATTCAAGCAAAGCCCTTGTCTCTGCATTCTGCCAAAATATTTCGAGAACTGAAGTCAAATGGACAGAAGTGAAGATGCTAGAAGAATGCGTTCTAGGTCAACTGGGACCAACGTCACCGATATCGGCCCAACTTCTTAATATTTCAAAGGTCTGACAACAGAAAAATACATAATCTGCGAATATTTAATATAAAACAATAACGTTTAGTTTTTTACTTGCAATCAAAAACATTTGGTAATTTACTCCAGAATGGCAATTTTCTCCGCACGATGGTATGTGATTAAATAACTGGTTTGGAAAATCATAGCACGATGCATGCAGTATAATTCATCATCGTTTATTATAAGTTTCAGAAACTTCATACTATCATTTTAAGTAGTGATATCCCCGCAAACTGCTGCCACAAAAAAAGACTTTCATTGATTTAGTTCCAGGTGCTATTAAAAGTGATAAACTATTTTGATTTTGTATTAACAAATATATAATTAAGGGTTTCTCTGTAATATACTGGTTATGGATGCATTATTTAATAATTATCTGAGTAATTATAATAAACTGGTGCCTTCTTTGAACAAAATTATTTAATGTGCAAATGTTTATCTTGGCCGAGATAAATATTGTAATTAATACACTTTATTGCAATTTATTTTCCATGCATTACAAAAATGTTATTTTTAAAAGGTTTTACTAGTTATAACAAATGGTTGATGTAATTATTTTCTCATTAGATGATACAGTTACCATTAACATTACCGTAGTAATTGATATTTGTCGAGGACTATGTAACTTATTAAATGTTCCTAGACTTGATGATGTTGTATATGTTCAAATATGGGACGATGTTTGTTTCATCGAAAGTAATACTTTCAACATGCTTGTAGTCGTGCCATAATAAAAAAACGTTAGTCGAATGAATCTTGTGTAAAGTTAAACGACACGCCAATAAAGACAAAGATCATAATATGTTAATCAAAACACCAGTTAATTGATTATTGAGAATAGGTCACATAAACGGACATAATCTTCTAGCAGCTACTGAAGTAATTATCATCAAAATAACAGATTCATTGCCTTTTAAAAGAAGTATAGGAATAAAGCTGAATATCGAGAAGTCATGTTGGTAATTGTAGAGGCCAAAATGTGTCAACATATTTATATAAATGAAAATACCGTTTATATAACATTTATTTTTTCAGACGAACGTGAACGAAAACAATCTTCTTAACGTTCTCCAAGAAACTAACACACTTATCCAGTTACAAGAAAATTTGACACATGTTGACTTTGGATATCTTGCAGACATTCTTGGCAAAGTGAACACGGTGGACAACATTTCAGAACAGGTGAATGGTCTTTTCCTTCTTGGTCGCGAAAGTAATTTTTGTTCATACAAACACAAAAACATGCTGTTTATGGCTTCATGCATGTATTAAACTAAGCACCTAAATAAAGTTCAATTTTTAATTCATATTAGTATACGCATGATAATGAGGGCTAAGTAGAGTTTATATATACTGCCAACCTGCCGCAAGGGTTGCACCCGTGGTGCAGTCTTGATTTGTTAATAATAACATTTTCATGTTCATTTACATTTTACAAAATGCAGAAATATCCCTCTGTTATCAAACCACCTGTCACACCGTCAATTCTTACTTGGAAGATCTAATATTTAGATAGGTCATGCGGAAGTTAGGCACATCAATTCATTTTGAAAGGAGATTCCAGGAAAATTGTATATTTCCCTTACCTTTAACATTGTTAATGCTTGATAAATCAAAGGGTTTTGCAAAACATAACATAGTACACCGGTTTTCTTGGCATGATATATCAATTGCAGAGGCTTATACATATCTATCCAATTGTCAAACACTGGTCTAATTGAGTGTGTGAGTATCTAGAATGATCATAAATGTATCTTTGTAGCATTCAGATGACTATAACATTATTGGATCATTATATACGGAATCCTGAATCTAAATCACTATTACAAAGATCATGTCTCCTGCAGCAAAACTAAGTTACATTTAAAAACTTTGAAAAATTTTGTCCAATTTGTTTACAATCTTTAAGACATTAGAAGAATTGATTGTATCATATGAATCAATCACGTAGTTTAATCAGAACAAAATATAAATACACATGGTGCATTTGAATTCGAGGTTAGGATAAAAATACAGGAAATGATTTTCAGTGCCATATTTATAATAAGATTAAAGGAACTTCAAAAGGTCACACGAAACTATGGTCTTAATCTATGTAACAGAAGGAAACGAAACGAACAAGTTTACTAAAATCAACAAATACTTTTTTTCACTAGATTACGAAGTGAAAAATCAAACGACACAGTATTATGAACTAAAACCCAACTGATCTATTATATCACATTAACAAAATTGTGGAATGTTCCCAATTAATTCCAGAAGTCCTGACTGTCTTCATTTATCATAAAGTTATAATCCAGCGTGCCTTTGAATAAATTCACACAAATCCAAAATAAATGTGTTAATCCAGTCAGTTAGCGCATTGAGTAACTTCAATGAATGATTTAAATAATTTCTATCTAATTATATCTGAACAGAGCTACACAGTCTGATACATTTCCCATAGCATGATCTGAAACAGAAATGAATAACTGTTTATCGAATTCTTGATATACATATTTCACTTGCATTAAGATACAATGTAATTTCCTTAGGAAAAACCCAGGTCTTGAGCTCAAATTCAAGTAAAATATTTTTTTAAAATGACAAAAATCAGGCATGCAAAACTCTCTCCCCTCAATGACAGACAAATGTCATGAATAACCTAACAATATATAACAATAGAAAAATCGTTTCTTTGAAATATTAACTCTCTCGATAGTATTTGAAAGATAAAAAACAGGGAGAAGAGAGAGAGAGAATTTGATCCTTGCCTTCTAAAGCAATTTCGCAATTGTTGTGACAGATATTCATTGAAGCCCTCCTTACGTTTGCACTAATGTGGTGGTGGTAGTGCCGTAAAACGCACTTAAAGATCAGCTGACCCGAAAATATGTTGCGCTTTGCCGAGCATTTGTATTAAGCGTTTTAAAATATTATACCACATAACAAAGAAGAAAGAAGAAGAGCGAAATAAGTCGGATAAAATTTACATGCGTTTTGCCACTTTCACATATAATTTGTTGACGTTAAGATAAATGCATGCCCAGTTTATCCGCTTCTTAGAACTACGTAGACTATTTGTCTAATAATCAAAGATGTTGATCTCTATATGTTTAATTTGCGGACAGAAGGCATATAAAGATAGCAATACAAGCCATGTGACTAATAGTTAATATAAGTTGCTTATACTAGTCAGTCAGGAATTCACATGACACGAATATTAAGGCCGATGTGTTTTCTGAACAATTCGCCTCGAAATGTCGTAAATTGTGACTGCAATTGAGAAATCACAATTGACTTATATATGGAGACAATTCTATACGTACATAAAGTAGCCATATTCGGGAAAAAACATTACAATCGAAAAGGTGCAAAGACCAGTTGTGTCAAGGAACGGTTTATTGGAAAGAAACCTACAATTTATTTCACTCTTTTTTAAATACAGGTCCTAAATGCGACATTAGAGACGATTGATATACTGATAGCGTCGAATTCATCCACAAATAATATTGCACAAATATCAGCTGGAGATGCAAATAGGTAAGAATTTTATTTTGCGTTCCTAGTCGTAAAAGTTTGTTCAAGCTTCAACCACTCCAACAAGACCTTAAATCTTATTTTAAAACATAACAATGTGTTTTGATTCATTGCATGTAATTCTTTAATCTGTTTTTTCTTGTTTGTTAATGTTAAACATACACTTTCGTTGAAACATGTAGTTGTGAAGTTCAAAAGTAATACATGCGCACAAAAATAACTAAAGATCATTCATCTATAAGTAATCGTTAAAGTTATGATAATTTCGTCGAGATTCAAAACAAAACTAGTTTAATAATTTTAACTCTGAAAGAATGAGATTCAAATATATGGAATCAAAGCATAAACAGGCCCAATGTACAACAAACATGAAAAATTGGGATTGCTATATCTTTTTCTCTTTCTAAATCTAGAATGAAAATTGGAAAACAATAAAAAATAATTAAGAATAAATCTAGGTGACTGATAGTTTGTATATCATAGTTAAAAATAAATGTTACAAACTACCGATTAAGCCAGACAAGGATGAAAAATGGCGAAGATTTATTTGCCTTTGTATTGAATTTAAACGTTCTGAGTGAGGTCACACACATATTTAACAGATTTATCATGAGACGCAACACAATTGACATATGATATGGAGATTACGTATATCTGGTTACATGTTTAAATAGGGAAAAACTGTTTGCAAGGCTAGCTGTGCCGAAGAAAAAATATTCCAGAGAAAACAAGTTTCTATTAAAGAACTCAAGGATACAAATCTATAATTCAATATTTTACGAACAAATGCAGATTATCAAATAAGATTTAATGTTGTTGTTGTTGCTGTTGTTGTGGGTTTTAGCGCATTTTTTAGCACACGATAGGCTATACATGGCGGCCAGTATTAATAGTATAGGAAGAACCCAGAAAAACCCCGGAAAGAACCACCGACCCACGATAAGCTACTGGCAAGCTTTCTCACATGACATGCCCACATTGGCTGAATCTTAGAATGGAACCACCGCAGAGAGAGGTGAGATGGCAGTGATCCGTAACGAAGAGCGCTTTAGACCACTCGACCACTCGGGGCCCCATTTAATGATGATGACATTGAAATTATCAGCATCAGCCGCGATCGAACCGGGTAGTATGAAGAAGAATGAATCATGTATTTTAATTACATATAATGAAACTGAAATAAAACCGTAACATAAGTGAAATAAAACCTTGTACACTTGGAAAGGAACAAATTGTATTTTTGACTTAAGTAAATACAGAAATGTATATTCGTCTAAATTCACCGAACAATTTTAAAATCTAGCAAATGTTAAAAAACTAATATTCAACTATTCAACAGCAATAGATTTGTAGTTATGAAAAAAGGCATGGTGTGATAGTAACATATGCAATTAGGAAGTTAAACAGCAATATCGACATGACAAACTCACCGATAAGTGAGAACAAAAAAAGGATGAAGAACATATTCTGACTAACAAGATACACAAATTGAAACAAAAGTATTATCAGAAAGAAGAAACCATTAAAGCAATAACGTCTTGGAGTAACTGGAGGTAGATATAGATGAAATGGAGAAAACTTTCCAGGAAGAAAGGAAGCAATTTAGTGGAAAAGTGATGCTAGAAAAATGAACTGCTAGAAACAAGAACATATATATATATATATATATATATATATATATATATATATATATATATATATATATATATATATAAAAAGCAGAAATGTATATTTTTCCAGTAACAATATTCTATAATCTTATGTCTGACCTCATGTTATAATTACCATTTTCTAGAAGTTACATTAGCTAATGGAAAATAATCTCCTGGAAGGCTCATAATGTTTAGAAAATAAAATCTTAGTTATAGTTAGAAGTCTCTTACTAACATTTAAATATAAAACGTGTAGTAAACAAGAGGTAGACCCTGAAATTAGTAAGGATTTTGCAAAGTTCGACACACAGATTGGGTCCAACATGTTTACTATAAATGCAAAATGAATAATTCTGACCAGGTGGAAAATGAACTTAATTTTGGACAAAGACAGCTCTAACGTTCAATGTCACATTATCAATAGCATATAATGAAATAGAAAATAAATAAAAACACTAATTAACAAATAATGCAAATTAAATAATATAATCATATATATTACCCTGTCAATGATATTAACGAAGCATGGATTGTTTAATTACTAATTGTTATATAACCTTCAGAATGCAAACAAATAAAGTAAAAATGGAATGATAGTAAATATTAAGAACTCAAAATATATAATCCTCTAGAATAATGAAATAGGAAAAATGGTTTACATAGCGATTCATGAAAATGTCAACTCCATCTGATAAGTCTGTATGTGTTTGAAATCTAAATCTTTTCCGAGTATTTCGACCAGATACTATATCACTAAATTGCTCTAATATTTATGATTGTCTAGTGTATTATCCATGTATTCTTTCAACGAATCTGTTCATTACAATGTTAATAGCCGTACCAGCAATTGCACAAGAGTACCATACAGACGTTGAAGATCAGGATGAAATACAAAAATGGTATCTTCATAGATCATCGTTGTGTGCCTGTAACATAATTTACATATAAAGTAAATAATCAACTTATATTTAACAGTTCCTACCAATTTCGGGTTTTCATTGCTTTACGAAAAATATAAAAAACACTCATACAGAAATTATCTGAGCTTAATACGTATTTGAAAGATAATAAGACATATAGTGAAAAGTTTAGCAATCAAGTTTTAGCTGCTAGTGAAAAGCGTATTAACGAAAGATCAAATGTCTTAGCTCGGATTGGTGACAACAGAAAGAACGGACCACAACTGGATGACTATAACAGTTTAAACTGTTAAAGAGATCTATCTATCTATCTATCGAAGTATATATATATATATATATATATATATATATATATATATATATATATATATATATATATATATATATATATATGGATAAACGATTAACACTATCGGCAGTGTGGTGTGTGATGTGGTATTGATGGTAAACACAAAAGATAAAACGGCTGGAACAATATATATCTGATAAAGACAGTAATTTGCAACGGTCATATATGCTGCAAAACCCCCGAAACCCCAAGGGACAAATGTATTGCATTCAGTGGATGTATTGAAAGAGTTAAACGAAATTATCGCTGATATTCACAACTGAAATCAACACTCCACTATGTATACAAAGTGTTGTTTCAGGTGTCAAAATTGATAGATTAAAAGAGGATATAGATGCAAACAAAAGAAAGTTTGAGGAAAAAAGCAAGCCAATATACATGCGTGTATATATCTGTATCATTATTCTTTTGTGCCAATCCAGGATGATATTAAATTACACCTGGATTCACGATATTAAGTTTCAGTTGTTAAGAAACAAACAATATCTGAATTTACAGCTACGTTTGAGTTCCATATCGTAATAATTGCATTTAACCACATACATTTGCCAAAATATGTGGATGCCACATTACATACGATCTATACATAACAAAAATATGACAGTTAGTTAAACAGCCAGGCTTATATAATCTGTCCCTCAACTTCTTTATTTATTGTATACTATGAAGTGGACCTTATATTGACGTTTACATTGGATTTTATATCCAACATATTTGATACTCATTTGAAATTATAAACGACCTGACCCGAGATGGGTATCATTTCCGAGTAGGCGAATCTCTTGCAATACTATAGGAGAGGAGAACATTTTAATAATCATATTGAAACTACGAAGTGGCTGTCACCATGTAAACACAACTATGGCATACTCATGTAATTTCATCGTTGCGCTTTTACTGCCAATGTAATTCCAGGGGAGCGAAAACTAGCAGCATTGAAGGTACAGGAAATTATAATCTGTTCAACACATTCAATCCTACGCAAAATGAATAACAAGGATTATACATCGGTACATGATGACTTACACAGAAAACCGAAGAGAATAATGCAATAAGATGAAAAATACATAAGCATAAGACTGAAGTAACATGCCTATGTGCCTCAGACAAATTAACTTTTAATATCTTTGCTATATATACGTTTAATCACCGAGAAAATAATGCGTATATTGAAAACGTAGTGTTCTTATATATCTATACGGGATTCAATAAAGCAAATATACCACAGTATAAACTGAGCAACTAGAAATGCTATAGCACTCCCAATTTCACAGCTATCTAACTGAGCTGAATTTTATGAGAAAAGTGTCCGATGCAAGCTTAGTATAAATATTCTAATCAAATTGAATCCATTTTACATTTTCCTTTGAACATTAATATCGCTTCCGTGTTCCTGTAATTTTATTTTTAAAGGATTCTAAAAATTCTGGAAGACATCACAAACAAAATTGAAGTAGGCATGTCTGAAAATCCAGTGAGGCTCATTAAGCCCAACATAGCGACGTCCGTGTGGGAACAAGTTGGTGACAGATTAATAGGGATAAAATTGTTGCCTAGTAATGAAAACTTCATAAGGAACGACTCAATAACATATCTGCATCACGAACCAGCGGACGACGAGCTACTTAATGCGGCCATTTTTATTCAGTCAGACGTATTGAAAGGTAAGTCCTTTGTATATACATGTAAATACGCTATGCACAGGAAAAACCTCTGTCTGAGTGGTGTCGAAGTGTATGCGTGAAATTATCTTGAAACACAGAGAAGAAGCAATATTCCCGTTTGATATATGTTTTTTAACTTTTGAAATGGATTCAAATTTAGAAACAATACCTATACTGTTCGCCTGGACATTCTGCTACAAATGTTTCTTTTCAAATATGATGTGCAAGAAACATTGATCTAAATAAGCCTTTCCTGCTTGTATAACTGTACAGGAAATATTTGCTTGTTTCAGAATTACCTAATTTCACGAGGCTTTGGCGTTCATATCCTTTATTCTTTTTACACACCAACCACAAACAAACGAATCATAAATCACAAAACGAATGAAACCTATGAGATACAAAACTGTAAAAACTGTATAAACACCGTGAAATTAAATTAATGCCATTTTAATATCTTGGGCAGATGCAATAACAATATTTAGTGAAGTTTTATTAATTTACAGTCATTTAAATGCGAAGTCCTAACTTTATGTTAAGGTAGGCACTATTAACGCACTTAATGTTAAAATAATAATTGAGACTGGCACAGCATACGATAAACGTTTACCTTATCCATTGCAAGTGAATACCGATCCGTCTGAAATGTTACATATTGCAGAAACAACAAACAAGCTTGGAATGACAGTAATCTGGAATGACACGCTGTTTAAAAAAGGAAGCGAGAGATATAAGGTCGTGAGCAAGATAATGGCAGCAAAGTTGCTCCAGAATGGAGTGTCCATAACACACCTTGGCAAGCATTATGTTAGAGGAGTCTTTCTTCCCTCAGAAGTAAGTTTTCTGGAAGACTTAGGTTCCATAATTTACACACACACACACACACACACACACACACACACACACACACACACACATATATATATATATATATATATATATATATATATATATATATATATATATATACATACATACAAGAAAATAGAAATAGTTAATGCATACTCTCTACTCGAATCTATCAAATAAATGTTAACTTTGCTTGTGATCAAAGTATCCCACTGCCGTATATTTTATCTGAGTTTGAACAGGTCAATTATAATATCTGCACATGTCTGTGGGATTTAGTAATTTATTTAGCGTCTTATTGTTCTTTCTTTTGAATTTATTTCCAATTCTTTGAGAATAACATATTTCCATCAGTGTACCCATTTAAAACCATAAATGATCGTTCGTTCGTTATTTGAAGTTGTTAATATTTTGCTTTAAATACAATATCTCTTGAATTGGCTTTCTTATGTATACCTGTTCTTTCATTAAAGAAAAAAAAATGTTACACAATAATGATAGCTATTCAAAGTTAAACAAGTTTTGCGACTGAAAGATACTGTCATTCCTTTTGAAATTCTGTTTTTATCTGGGCAAAGACTGATTTTCAGGAATCATTGCTTCTTCATTATGCAAATTTTCTGATAAAGATTCTCAATAACGTCTTGCATGCAAAATCTTTGCAGGAAGATAGCAGAGTCGTGTGTGGTTATTGGGACTACACATTGAATCAAAATGGCGGTGGATGGACCAGTGACGGATGCAGTCATGCGATAGAGAAGAAAAGACATGTTTGTACCTGCAACCATTTGACAAACTTTGCCATTTTGGTGGTAAGAATAATTTAGAACGTCAAAAGACAGTATGCTCTATTAGAGTAGGTGCCAAGAAAAATCTTCTAAGCAGACGTTCGATCCAATTATCATATGTTGTATAACAAATACTAGTACAAAACATCATTGTATGAGGTGTCCATGTGGGTTATGAAGAGTTCTGCTACTTTAAAAAACAAAACATGGATCTTGGTCGTACTACAATCCAAGGACTGATTATAAAACATTACAATGTTATATGTTCCCCTGGTTAATATACAATGCCTTCCTAGTATTAGCGTAATTGGATGTTGTTGGTTGTGGAACAGCATTCTAAGCTTGCCACCTCACCTAGGAATACTAAATTTCACACGTGCATATAGCAAGCAATATACTTAGGTACACCATTTAGATGCGAAAACAAGCCACACATATGCAAGTTCTCTCCATATGTTTTAAACGTTTGTGATATAAAAGCGTTAGTTTTGTCTGTGTTAAGCGGTCTGGTTAAAATGAGATACTAAATCAATGTTGCTGATTTTTTGCTTATGTTTTCATATATGATGGTTTCAAAGGACATGTTAGGTTATCAGTTTACCTATGAACTGAATTGATTTGTGTACATGTATAGCATATATCACACACATATTCATCTACGTTGCCAGCAGCTGTAACACGTAACTTATCATTTGTCAGCAAAGGAACTAGTATATGTTCCACGGTACAAATTAAGTACCTTACTTAAAAGGATAAAGGTTGCTGATTGGTTAAACTAATTATCGATAAAGACCAATAGGTTAACGAATATGTTTTCAGACGAAGTCTGCGTATAATAAATTGTACGCAATGGCGAATTCTTAAGCGATTAATATAATTAAATCAAAACATTAAAACCGGTTTTGCTTTCACAGCCATAATCCAACTGATTGTATCATTTGCAGGATTTAGAGGCCAAGTCTATTCCTCCTGAGCATGAACAAGCACTTGAATTCATAACAATTGTAGGACTCAGTCTTTCTATCATTGGGAATAGTTTGACCATCCTAACTTTTTTGTGTTTCAGGTAAGATATACCCTTACATGCATACATACATACATACATACATACATACATACAAGGGGCCCCGAGTGGCCAAGTGGTCTAAAGCGCTCACCGTTCCGGATCACTGCCATCTCACCTCTGTCTGCGCGTGTTCGAGTCCAAGGCTCGGCTAGCGTGGGTACGTGGGAAAGCCTGCCAGTAGCTTCTCGTGGGTCGGTGGTTCTTCCCTGGGTTTTCCAGGGTTCTTCCTCCACCAGTTATACTGGCCGCCATGTATAGCCTATCTTGTGCTGCAAAATGGCGTTGAACCGTAGAACATCAAGAACAACATACATAAATACATACATACATACATACATACATACATACACAAGCTGGAGTTAGTTATATATGCGTCAGTTTTTTCAGTTTGAAAGAATATGAAGCTCCAATACCATTAACCAGAACAATGTTCTGTAAGTTTTATTATTAGCATAGGACGAGTCTTTAGATAGAGGTAATTTCGACGCAATGGCCGCAGGAAACCGCTCATCTCAAAATGAAGCGAAATACAGGTTCCTGTTACCGATTTGGGAAATACAGGAGTGCGAAATCTGCGTGTATTTTCTCACATCTCATCGGACATTGCATTGCATTGCATTTTCGTACATTGCATTTTAAAACTAATTTTTTTAAAGTATTTTAGTGTGAACATACCTTTATCAGTTGTTGTAAATCAGTAACTTATTGATGCAGGTAATGTTATGGCAGTTTTAGGATTTCTCAACTAAACACTTGAGATCAGAAAATGTCACAGACATTCCGAGATTAGGTCAGCGGTATATTTACATTTAGAAATGTATAAAGTCTAGTGAATGATGCTTGAAGCTTTTCGTTTTGCTAATATTCCTATCCTAACATGCCTATGACGTTAATAATGTGTATAATAGGCATATGTTACCTTTCCAGGCATCTACGTAGAGGAAGAGGCCAACAGACTCTATTTTGCCTCTGTATCTCAATGTTGTGCTACTCAGTCATATTTCTAGTCGGAATAAAACGGACAGAGTATTACCTTCCCTGTATTGTTATATCCGCCCTAATTCACTATTTCATTTTGGCCGCCTTCATGTGGATGCTGATGGAAGGAGTTTTACAATACCTTCGATTTGTCAAGGTTCTCGGGACTTATATACCAAATTTCTTGATCAAGACCTCGATACCAGCCTGGGGTACGTTTTTATTTCATATTTAGTAATGAGAAACTATTGTATTGGACAGTTATAAACACTCATTATATGCAGCGCATCTCTCAGGAAGTATGTCCAGTTGTATAAATTCTGAAGTAATCGTAATGCATGATTCTCGAGTTGTGTTCCTCAACGACTTGTCGAATTCATTTACGATTATGATCTGCAACCTTTTATATAGTCTGGGTATTACCCGATGATTTTAGAATTATGACGAACCCAGTATTATTTGGTAAACGATATGGAGTTGTCTGAACGAGGACGCTGGAGAGTTAACAACAGCTAAGAAACAAAACTTTGCTGCAATGATATTTGTAGTTTTTGTATATGCTGCTCAAACAGATGCTAAGAATTTCGACAAAAAAAACCCAACCTTTTTCTTTATATGTTGTTTGGCAAGGAGTAATACATAATTATTTGTTGTTTACAAAATCCTGTAAAATAAATTTGCCTTCCTTTCTGACATTGAACAAACGAAGCAACAGTGTAGATCCCTACGATTGGAGAACATACATTTAGACTCATGATGTAAGGATATACTATATTTAATACCATACATGAAGCTTCCAGACTTCTATATAAACAATAAGGATAAGGAATTATTGTTTTGTGTGTAAAACTATACATTAGAAAATCATTTGAAATCCACGTGATAACAACCTATATACAGTGGTATAATAATCAACCCATTTTGAAAGTCTGTCTATCATTCACTAGTCTTTTCACAATTGCAGTAGCCATCTAATCATTATTTGTCTTGAATTATGTTGCAGGAGTTCCTCTGGTACCAATCATTGCGCTGACAGTCTACGACTATAATCTGTACTATGGAGGATTAGGGTTGTAAGTTCTATTTCATATTTTACGCATGTTCTCGATATGCCAAAACCATTTAAATGTCATAATTGTATCTTACAAATAGTTGTTACATATCGGTGGAAAGCAGTCTTGATTGTTTATAATGCGGATATCTTCACTTTGCAGAATACATTTTATATTTTCTCATAAATCTTAATTCTTTACCAGTAATAGCAGCATCAGTTATTAGCACAAGTACTAATTGTATCAACTGTTTTAATACTTTAGGGCATGTATTAATGGAAGAAGTATTATAGATAACATTATTATTATTAGTATTTAGTATTATTATTATTTTTATTATTATTATTGTTATTATAATTATTATTATTATTATTATTATTATTATTATTATTATTATTATTATTATTACTGCAGTTGCTGGATGAAGATAGAGGCTCTATACTACGCCTTCGTGATCCCTATATGTCTGATCATTCTTGTGAATACCATCATTTTTATAATGGTAATATTGCAAATATGTCGTCGCCATAAGGGTATAACAATTAATCAGTCTGAGTGGAAAATGGCCATACTGAGCGTCCAGGCAGCGGTCTCCATTTTTGTTATTTTAGGTAAGATTCGGACGTGTGTCTGCTGGTTTTTTTGCGTGGCTTCTGTTTGTTTTAATTAAATTCCCGCAAAATACTGGAGATGGTTTATTGTGAATAATTTCTAAAGGAATCACTGCATTCCGTGATGAATGACCTGCCAAGACACTATTGCACGTATATTTCAACTGTAAACTGTTAGCAGCCGTTCCACGGTAAAGTAAACTCATGTTTTGTATAGTGCATAATTGTGTACTAAATATGAAAACCTTTAAACTGTGCAATGTTTAGAGACCAGGTTCATCTGAAGATTGTCTAGTCCTATAGTGCTAATCGTACGCAATGATCTTAGCAAATTGCATTTTATCCCTTAGTTGAATTACATTTCGGCAGCGATTAAAACACTAAATTTGTTCGAATAGTTTCAACAATTTAATTTGCAATGAGTGCAAAATTATGATTATATTTATTGGAGATAAAAAGATAATGATTTCATTCAGTCGAAATACGGCAAAAGTACTTCCTTCAAATATCTATAACACTATTATTTTGTCTATGACTTCTTCGTCATGACATTTACGGCTTTATGATTCACTTTTAATCATGTGTAATTAAGTGTGCTGGGGTGATCATTTAAAAGTAAGAAGAATTTATGTTAGAATAATATAAAGTTTCCTTTACGTTTGACTCTCTATGGCTATGATTTGTTTTCCTCCCTTAAAAAAGTACTTTTCATTTCTGATTTTAATAACAACAAAAATATTTCATATCTTATCTCATGAGGCTATTTTGACGACTGCGTTTCTTTCCCAGGTTTAACTTGGATATTCGGAGTTGTCGCTCTTGGTGGAGCTAAGCTGGTATTCCAGTATATATTTGTCATCCTTAATGCTTTTCAAGGGTTCTTCATATTTATTCTGTTCACGGCAAGGGAGAAACAGGTATTTTTTTCTTATATAAGAACCAATCAGAAAAAACTAAATACATTTATATACAGTTAAAGGAGAAGGGCCAACGCTTTTGTCAATACAATCGTCGCCAAAAGAAATCTTAACTTGTATAAAACTAACTTTGTCTTTATCCTTGATATAAATGCTCACTTCTTCATCTATCTGGAAAAGAATATTGGATCTAATTGTGTAGCTCTACTATACTATGCTATCCTATGTTATGCTGTGCCATACGGGGTTTCACGGTTGCAATGGAGTTACTAATCGTAGCGCCTAAAATTACCTCCCTTAGCTCCAATGCGCATGCCCCCCCCCCCAATCTTCCAAAGTCAACAAAGGAAGGTATCTTAGCTGTACTACAGATCATTATGGTTAAACGAATGAATCAATTATATATGTCAAACATCTTTTGTACATACTAGGAACATAATTGTCCATACTTACGTTATATCAGATAATTAAACAATATTTACATACAGTTAAAGGAGAAGGGCCAACGCTTCTGTCAATACAATCGTCGCCAAAAGAAATCGTGTCTTTTTTATCACCCCATACACATTATGGTGCCAAGGTTGCGGGCCTTGGGCTCACCGTTTACATTTTCCAAAGAAATATTATATATTATAATATTATATAGTAGTGGATCAAAAATTACTATAATAAACTTCGGAGGTAAATTGTATCAGCGTTGTCTACAGAGAGAGAGAGAGAGAGAGAGAGAGAGAGAGAGAGAGAGAGAGAGAGAGAGAGAGAGAGAGAGAGAGAGAGATAGGAGGGATGGAGAGGTAATCACAAAGAATTTGTTAAAGAATTTAGTAAATGTAGAAGTTTTGTATTTCCACTTTTAAATTTTGTCATCAATCCTACCACCCATCGGCGCAAACAAACCTTGATCCATAAGTCTGTTCAATGATACCGTACACATATAGATTCATAAATCCGCTGTATCTGTACAAAGCGGATGCAATTATTTTATTGATGCCATAAGCGCGACTGAGTCTTTGTATTTCTTCATATCTAGCTTGAATATGATTCAAGAGCACTTATTGTTTATCTCGAGGGGAGTGTTCATTATAAAGGCTTCTGAGTTTCCATGAGATGATAAGCTCTGTATCGCATGCGTCAGAAATGGTGTTTTTCTTATTAATGGGACTAAAGAAATGGAGTAGTACATGGAAAATATCGCACTAGGCCATGTTACATGTTTCAAAATATCGCACTAGGCCATGTTACATGTTTCGAAATATCGCACTAGGCCATGTTATATGTTTCGAAATATCGCACTAGACCATGTTACATGTTTCGAAATATCGCACTAGATCATGTTATATGTTTCGAAATATCGCACTAGGCCATGTTATATGTTTCGAAATAGTGAGTTTATACTTTGACAAGGGCTCAGTTATGACAATATTTTTTTACCTTAATTAATTGTTTCATTCCTTCTGTATAATTTTTATTTTCAACGTTTTTCTTAAATCTTGGGAATATCATTTTTCACATTTAAGCTACATAAGTGTTATATACAAAACGGGATATTTGTAAGCGTCAGAAGACTACTGTACACGAGAATTGTAAATCTGGACAGGTAACTCCTCATTGTCATTTTGATCGTCACATAGCGTGATGAATGTTTCAAGATATGTTTGCATCACTTATGACTAATTTCGCTATTATCTAGTCAATGCAATTTATGTTTAAAGGCTGGAGCACTACAGTCTTTATCTCATGAATTGATATATGTTTCAATACAAAGTAATTGCGCCAGGTCATTTATTTATACTTTTATTTTGCTATACTGTTTTGAAATGTTTTACTTTTGAAGGTGCGAGATCAATGGGCCCGCTTTTGCTGCAGAAAGCCCACTGGACACTTTACATCACTTGAACAAAACTCCAGTAGTCGAGGAACGGTTTCCACTGCTGTGTCGGGAAGACAGTTTGGCAGTGGTATGGCAGATAACACTGAGCGTCAACTTAGTTCACCCTCCCAAGAGTCAAGAAGACAATCAACTTTATAACAAGAACAAATTTAACCTGCACAATACCAAGGGAGACGACACATGTCAATACAAGGACACAAAGGAGAGTGCAAGGGAGTGTTTGAATGAAAACGACGAGCCATTTTACTTATTGCCAAATAAGAATATCGCTGAATATTGTTCTGGCAAATATATAGAGACATATTGAGGAAGATCTTCTACGAACCTGTACAGCTGCAATGGCTTATAAACAATCTTCTTGAGATACGTACCGTCTTGGCAAATATCTGGCTTGCTAATTAATATACTACAGAAAAACGTCCACATGTATTCATCAAGCAAAGAGATTTTATTGTCCTTTTGATATTCTCTTTCAATAATTTGTATTAGCTTCCTGTTAAATTTCATATACATCTATGATTAGCAGTAAGTTCTGATACTAAATGGATTCTTCATAAAGCATATACATACATATTTACCTATATACATACATATTTACCTATACTGCGCGAGGCTAAACCTCCTTCCATAGAACGAATTCTGCATAACAATATACGCCTTTCATACATACAACATTAGAACATGCTTGTCAGGGTCGGTAAGATAACAAATTACTTCAGGTGGAAGCTGCATGAAACGTTAGAGGTCTACACAGGTATTACTGCGGAACATGGTTGCACTGTGAAGAAAAGCAAGGAGATTAACCATAATGTATTATATTGTTTTCTACTCTATGGTCTACACGAAGTAACCGAAAGAGGCAAACCTAATAAGATTTGTAACATTTAACAAGCAATATAAATATCACTGTTATAAAATTAAAATGTAAGAGAAATTGACTGTATTATGAATTAAATCCAAAATAATCCTAACAATGTTCCACAAAAGTACCTCCAAAAATCCAATGTTCGAAAAGAATTATAGATCCTTGAATGTATTGTCGTGCCAAGAGTCATGTTACAATGGTATCGTCCTTTATTCCTTTCAATAAATTCACAACATTCTCAAAATAAAAATTTTGTCTAATAAGCACCGTGTAGTTCCAATGAATGAAGCAAACAAATATCATCTCTTAAATTAAATATAAACACAGTAAGCGTATGAAATAAGAATCTAAAATAGGAATGCAATAACGGCTCTGTTATCTCATTATTTATCTACGATTACATTCTAGATCTCTCTTAACCTGATGATATGCGACATTCTCTTATCTTTCTACTTGTACAATATTACATTTATCAAATTCGAACAAATGGTCACCACCTTGGTATAAACGTAGCAATCGTCGCCTTAATATCCTTGTAAACTTAGTAGTCCCATTAAATATAACACATTCAGAGCAAATTTATTTAACTCCATACTATGTGCATTTCGTCATGATAATACGGATATAGATCACTATTTGCTCTAAAACTGATAATGAAGACAAATAACACTAATGGTTCTATTTCCATTTATAAATACAAAACATCACAGCTGTTTTGTTTAATCTTTCGATTCACTCCTCGAGTAAGTCTAAATTAATTACTAAATGGTGACGTCATATAGAAGACGAATCAAACTCTCTAACATTCCTATATGTTTAGAAATATATTAACTGAATTGGACGCTTATGTTACTTACAATTATATTCTAAGTAATACATCTATCCAGTAAACGAGATAGACAAAGTAAATGCAACCAGTGTCTTTTCTCTCACTCGATCTCGATCTTTCCATGACGTTAAGGGCTTAATTTTTTTTAAAGTATATAGATGTATATTTTATTTTATGTTTCTTTGAACAGTTACATGTCTTTAAAAATACCTTAATACATTTTCCTTGCCGTTACCATAAACATACACAACATCCTATATCAATTCATGTTATTAGAATGTATTCGTTAACCAACATAAATCATCGGGAAATGTTAAATGCGGCTTAAATTGTATTAGTAGGGACAATACCGTTTGCACGTTGTTATGATTATCTCTAGCGTGCATCATACTAGGTGTATAAGTTCAAATAAAGTTAACTTTACTGTATTGCATTCGAATTTCTGGCAATTTTCTAAATGAGTCAAATAGGTTTCATGAACAAATTTCAAAATATTTTAAAGTGGATGTCATCACCAAGAGTGGAATCACACATCTTTAGGAAATAAGCTTTGCTAATGAGGTGATGGTTTAGTATTTAGTTTATGGCTGTAATAATAGCCGTGTAATATATCAACGTATGTTACAGAAAAGGAACCGATTATTCCATTTATTCCAATAATTGTCTAATTATCTTGAATTATTTTGTGTTATTCTACATTTTATTACACTTTGTTTTATGACAAGCAGTTGATTGCGCCATTATTTCTTCTAAACATGCATGTTATAAACTAGTTTCGATATATATATATATATATATATATATATATATATATATATATATATATATATATATATATATATATATATATATTGCCCGAAGATGAAATTTGCGATCTTGGTTTTTTTTTAATTCGTTGAATTTTAACATTTTGAGTATAGGTACCTTATTAGAACTCAAGGTAATTTCATATACAGGGCTTTTATATTCCAATTTAATGAAAGTTTACCAATACGACGGTTAGTATAATACAGTTCAATTTCGACTTCAAATACTCGTATGTATATTCGAATGTGGTAATATTACTATTAATAACTATTTTGACTTGTACATATTTAACTACGATGCAATAAGTAAAGTACCTTCTGTCACATATAGAGCAAATGTAACTCTGTGACAAGCTCTATGTATTTCACAACATCTAGCTATGTGCAATGTATAATGTTTAGTATTTGTAAGACATAGCCTGTATTTGTATACAATGATAATTAGCATGTACATAATTTTGGCTCTATGTGTATATCATAAAGATTAGCATTCACATGCTATTGCCTTTAGGTGTAAATTATATTGTTTAGAATATTAGTATATGTATACCATAGGATATATATATATATATATATATATATATATATATATATATATATATATATATATAAGAGAGAGAGAGAGAGAGAGAGAGAGAGAGAGAGAGAGCTCTTAATGTTTAGTACATGTGTATATCATGATGTCTAATATGTGTATGCCATTTACTCAATGTGTATATGATGTTCGTTAGTATTGCATGCTTCTGGCTATATGTGTATATTATACCGCTTAGTATTGAACTCAGTCGATGATCGATTTCCTAGAAAATGATTCAATTCATCCGGATGTTTTGTACAAACACTAATAATTCAAAATGCTATATGTTGTAGTGTGCGTATTATTATAAAATTTTGGCACAAGGGGTTATTTTTTCAAGCACAAAGTTGCATCTAATATAGCATTTGTGAAGTCAGCAAAATGGATTTAATTCTGAATCTAAATTGCATTGTGGGCGTGAGGTGTGCTTTGAAGCTATCAGATATTCCTCCCATTTTTAGAATCATCAATCGAGGAGTTTTAATAAGTACAAACGTTTCTTAATAACTCAGATTCGTGATATGTTCCATGAAATAAATGTAAAAAAAAAATAAAAATGTATTTGCAAAGGATACTCTTGTGTATTTTGATTGTAGTAGCTAAGTGTTTAAATTGTAAATTACTCACCGTCTCTCGTATAAATATTTTTGTAATATCTTACATAGGAGTGATTGTGAAATGTTATGTATCATTATTCTGTAATTATCATTATTATATTATGTATCATTAATATGCCCGAATGGATCCCCTACCACAAATCTCTGTCCATTAATTGATAAATCGAAGAGAATATATCTTCCCTGTAAAACGCATTTGTTCTTGTGTATAGGAAGTCCCAAATTCGTACTGAACATGATAGCGACACCAGCAATATTGCTTGATTTATGTCAAGATAAATCTATTACCCTATCCATACGCCCAGTCAAGTAACTTTCAGTCTGAGCTGTTTTAAGTGTTTCAGGTTCACACACAATAAGATACATTCTTTTGTCTAAGATTGAATCTATGTATTACCCTAGCAATTTGTTAGCTGTTAAATTTTGTTTTGACTAACACGTTTAAATAGTCTACATAACTAGGCTTTATTCAACCTGTGTCATAAAACGTACTCACGTACACCTCGATGTACACTCAAACACACAATCAAGAGATGCTTAGACCCGATAAGTGTATTACAATGTTTTGCATCACCGGTACATATATGACGTATGACCAGCATCGATAAATAAAAGGTCTATTCTACAACTGAGTGTTTTTATGGTTAGTATTTCAAGTCATTAATACGAGTTTTATTTGTGGTTGTTCCTTATATAGTTTTGTATTGGGTAGCGAACAATAAGCCAACTAGATTTATTAAGTAAATAACCCATAATGTAGTCTATTTTATAATATAAATTCAATAACACATACATCAATCTATTTTTTCTCTTAAAATGCAAAAATAAATTCAGTTACAAAATGACAAAGGATCATATTTCAGCAGCATTTAAACTGTGTTATTTGAAGTCCGATAACATGCCATTATATCACAGTACTGGAGGAACAAAACAACCTCTATCTTAGCTATCTCCTCTGTTCATTTTAGTACACTGTTTATGTTTTACCTACCTTAAACATTTAGATATACATAGCTGAAATTAAAATTAATAAAAAACCAGTTGTAGTAGAAAGATTTATACCACCAAACGGGTCCAGAATAAATCGGAAAAGCTATTTTACTTCTGGGGTACTTTTTATTGTTTCAATGATGTCGTCAATAAAGTCATATTTGTATTTTCCGCCCAGTTTGTTTTGGCGTCAACACTGCAATTGTCATACCTGACACAAGTCAAGGTTTAGGTGTTTAATTAATGTAATTATAAGTCAAGTCTTGTTCAGAATTTGTCATATAACTAAGTTTGCTCTTGAAATTCCCGTTCTTTTTAACGGTGTTTACTGCATTCAAAGTTAAACAGCATTTTAAAATTGCCATCGCTTGGTGGTGTAAATGATTAGAGCATCTGCCTCTGATACGAGAGTCCGCGGGTTTGAACCACGGCGATATAGTTCAATGAAACCTTTTGTTTCCTGCATATTTATGATGGTGATTACCATTGCAGAATACCGATTGAAACATATCTCGAACTGCAGAATAAGATTCCTTGATCGTGCGTCAGTATTGCACAGGAAAAGTACAGGACGCTAACTTCTAACTCTTACGGGAATTTTTATATTCTACACCTGTATTATACGCTCCTTTCAATAAAACATGTTTACCATTTTTAACTTTTTGGAAATTGTGCGGATCATTCATCAATACAACCGTACCCACTTACTTAAAAGTATGTATTTCAATGTTAATGACACACCCTAAAAATCTTAGCAATGAACGTTACTAACGTCACGTTTAAAAAGGTTTAATTTTCTGTATGAGTCAGTTGGTCAGTGTATGGCTGCTATTGAATAATTTATATCATGGTCGAGAGGATTATAATAAACAGCATGTGAATGAATGGTTTGGATGTGGCAATAAGACATACATTATTTAAAGACACATAAATTGAAATACAGAACACTTCGAAATGAATCTACTTCGCCGCTAAGTAAAGAACGTATATAAAATTTAAATTTAGTTTATTTCTGAATTTGTACTCTCCCTGGTAAATATTGTAATTCTACACATTTCAACAAATCATTAGTGATACGAGGAAGCTTCCATGATGTCATCTAAGCAGGAGAACGTTAAATCAAATTCTACCCATGAAGGTTTAGAGTCTTTGAAATAAAAGAGTTGCTTAAACTTACCAGACATTATGTTATTTGGGAAGTTAAAGCATCATTGGTAAAACAAGAAATAAACTTATTGTTGTCTAGTAATTGGTGGAAAAGAATCTTCTTGAAAATGAGTGCTTTGAGTTTCATTAGAAAATATATGTCTGGTTGTGAAATGAAATTGAAAGAGCTAAAGATAAAAATTATCTGAAAGTTAAAATACCCGATTGAAAATTGGCCGTTAGTCTGAAATACGAATTTTTGAAAAATATTTAAGAGAAATTAACTTTGTTCTTGAAATTGAAGTTCACTTTGATTCGGATTTATCTTAGTCATCAGCATTTTAATTTCACGTGTTGGAAAACTCTTAAGTGAAACCATCCAGCAACACAGTAAAGACATCTAGCTCAAATTCTACCCAGGAAGGGTTCGAGTCCTTGAAATATCTCGATTTTATGTGAGCTTGCAAGACATTATACTCTTTCAAAAGCGAAGGCCTTTTTAACAAAGCAAGAAATAAGAACTATTTTGGTCCAATAGTTTGCTGAAAAGATTAACTTGATAAAATAGATTTAACTTTGATTAATATGTCTGCATTTGGTATTGATTGGAAATTAAACAAATTGCAGTTTTAAATAAAACAGATGGAAGTAAAAAAATAAATAATAAAAGACTGTATCGAGACCAGTTCGATAACGTGTTGTTGGATTGTATAAACCTGTCATGATAAATCTGTGCGGAGTTTCTTGAGTATATCCAAAGAAGGTTTTAAGATCACCTATGTCCATGTCGCCAGGAGACAATGTGGCATGGATAATTCCCAGCGTGTGGGTATCACCCCCGTTAACAATAATCAGAAAAATACACTTATATCTCATTACCTTGGGAATCTGATTGTACTGCTAGGTGACGTAAATAACATCTCTATTTGTATGTCTGCCCCGTGACGTAATTTGGTCTGGATGTGCTTGTTTGTCAAACATGACATCATTGTAAACCAATAAATCATTGGTATCCCCGTTAAGATTACCAAGTGACGGCGCTCCATCGATGTCTGTAACAAATTTATAAACATCGTCCTCGGCTCCTGAAGAGTCATTAAATTCCTTAATTACATTATATCATCGTTGGTAATCAACAGATGGCGCTACTAAACAAAGTTTGTCCCATTTGAGCCACCTCATTACTAGGTTGAGCAAAAATTTAATTTTACCCGACCAATTTGGACCAGCTATAATTGCTCGAATTTGGCAACACTGGATGATGTTTGACCGGTGCTTACTCACGTGTCTCTCAAAACTCAATCACGTTCATATTGTACAGATATAATATTGTTTATTCTCATGAGTTTGTTTGTGTTCCATGCAAGAGGTCACTGATAGACAATTTCTTAGAGCTTCCACGTTGAGCAGTAACACGCTGACACGGGTAAATACGTAAAATGGAGCACACAAAGATATACGTTTGTGATTATATCTGTTTCAAAACCTCTCGGGAAAGCACCTGTAACACCATGGGCAAAGTATCCTGAGGACAACCATCCTCCAGGATATACGTACTGTGGCTGTCGAACTCGCCTTGATATTAGACTTGATGATATTAATCGACCGAAACCAGGCGAACTTCCGGTAAATTCGATTGATCAAGCGTGTCATGTTCAAGATGTCGCGTATCATAATTCTGATCTACAAATCTGATTCACACAATCGAAACAAGAATGATACTCGCCAAGTCCGTGAAAAGCAGCCGGATAGGCAGCTACGATGTCTACAGTCAACATAAACCATGTCAGAGGAATTATAATTTGTGTTCCAAAGACCGCCATAGACAAACTCAACACAAGATTGTGATGCATCATCAAGACATTATTTTGGAATTGGAGTCCATTTATATTTTTGTAGGGATACGAAGCTCAAAACAGTTAACGAGTAAATCATCGTTGTCGATGTTATATTTTATCAAATTTGTTTCATATTTTGTTGGAGTGATCCCTTCCGACAAAGAACTCCAGACGCCAGAAGAAACTGGTCAAATATTGATTTATCCGACTCAGAGTTATCTCTATGAAACAGCCAGATCGGTACATGGTCATCTTTACTTATGTTGTAGATTTCATATCACAGTCATACAATCTTATTATTCTCTTCCTTGGAAATTTTCTCACCAAGTCGGTCCATGCATGTGAGTTATGATTATATAAACTTATTTAAGCACCTTACTACAGTATTTACCAGAATTGTACGAAATTTAATTTGTTATTATTTTACAATTTCTGGGGTACTTGATGTTTTCTTTTAAAACTAACCGCTGCATTTATTTTATCTCTGTTATTAAGAGAGTTTTCACAGTTACTTACTTCATTATTCTTGATTCTGTAAGTCCGTTTCTTTGTCTCGATTTTGCTAACTGTTCTTTGACACGTGCCACGCAATTTAGAGAGCCTGTTTTCATCGAAGCAAGAGCAGCTATGTCTGGATCATTCAAACGATAAAGCGCATAAACAATTCCAAAAGCTGGATATGTGTTATTATAGTATGGTTTTTCACTTACGGCGAAAATATCGGCTTTAGAAATTGTATCTATTTGATAACATTGTTATGTTCCCGTGAGTCCTTAATAGGGTTATGTTATCACGAATAATACAAGTTGTACCATCTTCACTAACATGTTCAGCAATACGTTTTATTTTGAGTATATACTTGCTGTCATCAACAAGATTTTTAACGATATCATATGCTTGTGTGTCATTCATGGCTGAATCAATACATTTTGCATCGCCATCAGTCTCAAATGTTAGAAACACTTGGGACGCACCATCGTTGATAAATTCGTTCTTTGCTTACTTGATAAAATCACGCAGTTGTAACTCAGATGACATTTGTTTTTTATCTCTGGTTACTCTGTCCAAATCTGATGAGGTGTTGTGTTCTGGCTCCATTGCGGATAATCCGTTCGTTCTCGTTCAAAAAATATTGTATTTGCTCTTCTTTGGTTCTATTTTTATTGATCTATCAATTTCACTCGCGGTTAATAGCGACTTTATTTTATTCCGTGGCTTTTCTTGTGCAATTGTTGACTCAGGGAAAGCTGATTTTATCCTGACTAGACTAAAATATTTTTCTTGTAGATGGTTTGGAAAGGAAGGATTAGCCATTCTTGTATATAAGAAAAGTACTTTCTTCAATTGGACTTTATCAAATAATATATTATGATGCATCAAGTAAAAATAACTGTCGACGGCTCATGACTGGACTAGTAATTCCTTGTGGAAAGAACTATCTTAGCGAATAATATGAATATCGCATGGCCATTGCTGGATGTGGCAGTACTGGACCACAATCATGTCTAAAGTGTGGGGTTGGAGTCAAGGGGAAGACCTAGTCACGTGTTTCCTGGGGCGGATGAAAATATCGACGGCTTAAGCGATATTACGAGATGCAAAATGCTTCTGATGACATCATAATACAAAGCACAAAAAATTGCTTCGGAAAGTATTCATCTGCTGAAAAGAAATAGTATAAGCAGAAGACAAAATTATATAATGGAATAAATATGAGGAAGAGATTGATCTTTATGAAATTAAGAAACATCCGCTCTATTAAAAACGTTGCAAACGAAGCTGGCGTCGTGAGGCATTGTCGTAGTATAAAACCAGTTGGCATTGTCAATAACATAGGTTCCATGCAAATGGATATTTTAATTCCTGACAGCAAAGAGATGAATTGTTTGTATTTGTACTGATTTATTTACGAACGCTTCAATGGTGTGATAGATTATTGTTTTGTTATCGACCAGCTGGAGTAGTGAGAAGATAATGTATACAGTTGACCTGCCGGCTCGAAATCCACACTAGGACTCTGGGTAGACGCGGGAGGCTAGGATCTGTAAGCACGCCAAGGCAACACGGGCCAAATCCTTTCCGACGATGCTGATGAGGGAGACGCCCCGGTAGTTGTTGCAGTCGCTACAGTCTCCTTTGTTTCTGTACAAAGTGACGATGTTGGCGTCACTCATGTCCTGTGGGATGTATCCCTGTTCCCAGTAAAGACACAGCAATATGTGTAGGGGCTGGAGCGGAGCTGGGTTTCTCCTGTTGACAACGTCAGGCGGAATGCCGTCGCTTCCATGGGCTTTCCCACTGGCAAGGCAATCGATGACTTTTCCGAGCTCTTCCAGGGTGGGCTGTGTATCTAGCTCATCCATGACAGGCAGGTCTGGAATGGCGTCCAGGGCAGTTCCAGTGACATTGTTTTGGGTTTCATATAGCTCGAGATAGTGCTCAACCTATGGTTGCAGTTGTTTCACTTGGTCTGCGATGACTTTGCCCGTCTTGGCCTTAAGGAGGGGAGGCGGTCTTGTAGTTGGGGGCCTGTCACCGTTTTGATACCCTCGTACAATCCTCTTTCATCCCCGGTATCTACAGCTGTATGTATACTGTTGCAAAGGTTCAGGCAGTATGTGTTGGCACAGCAGCTGGCGGTCTTCTGGGCGTTGTTCCTGCAATCATGAGGGCTTGTAGTGTTCTGGGGCTAGGTGTAGCCTTGTTAGCTAGAAGGCATTCTTCTTTGCCTCAGTCACGGCTCCATCTCTACCCAGTTTGGCTCATAACAGTCGACATTCTTTCGCTCCTTCTTCCCGTAAGCTGTGATGGCAGAATTGTATAGAGTCACGAATATGGGACCACTTGGAGTCAATGGTGTCATCACGTGTCACTTTGGTGATGGCTTCCTTCAGTTTGCTGATGAACCGCTGTGTTTTCTCTGGGTGGCTTGCACAGCTGGTGTTGATGCGTGGGTGATCCTTCTTCTTGGCGTGGTGCAGCATCTTGGGTAATATTCGCACCTTGCTGGCCACGAGGGAATTGTCCGTGTCGCAATCGGCACTGTGGTAGCTCCGGGTGAGGAGGACACTGGCCGGTTCTGCACGTCTGGTGAGGTCTAGCTGGTGCCAGTGGCGTGAACGTGGGTATATCCATGACACCTAGTGGATCTCCTTGCATTTGAAGAAAGTGTTTGTCACACATAGGCTGTGGGAGCAGCACATCTTCAGCAGTCGCTGACCATTCTCGTTGATATTGCCCCTTCCGTAAAGGCCGAGACAGGTGGACCTAGCCTCATGGTCAGCTCCCACTCTAGCATTGAAGTCTTCTAGTAAGTAAAGGCCTTCATTGTTGGAGATACTGGATATTGCCTGATCGAGAGCATCATAAATCTTGTCTTTCTCCTCGTGGGTGAAGGAGAGGGTTGGGGCGTATACGCTGTAGATGTTGACCGGGCCAAAAGATGTTGACAGGCGGAGGGCAAGGATTTTCTCAGTACCTGATGACGGAGATTCAATGAAAGTGATTAGCGTATTCTCTATGGCAAAGCCTACACCATGCTGCCTAGGTTCATGAGAGGGCTTCCCCTGCCAAAAGAACGTGTAATTGGCTTCCTTGATGGTGCCGCTGTCAGCTAGTCGGGTCTCCTGGAGGCAGGCAATGTCGATGTTCAGTCTGGAGAGTTCTCTGTCAATGACGGCAGTATGTCGTGCATCGTCGATATACTGTAGGTCGGCGGTCAAACCAGAACACATGGTTCTGATGTTCAAGGTTGCAAAACGAAGAGTTGGAGTCTTCTTATTTCTTTTTTTAGTCTCTCCTGGTCCGGAGTTTTAGGCCCACTTGTCGAGATGGTTATCTAAGCTCCACTCACTCAGTGAAGCAGGCAGACCATGGCGGGCAGCACCTTAATGACTGAGGGCTGCCCAGCTTGAAGCGGGTGGTAGATGTCTAGTGAGGCCTGGTGATCTCTCCCACCGTCAGAAGTAACCCCTGGCGCCAAGCTCTACGCCAATCGAGCTTCGACTTAGATCCGGTAAATTGCTATTTCTCGTGTTGTGCTGACGCCGTACGATGACGGTGGAGTGTCCTCTCCATTGGAGCTATGAGGCCTGGGCAGGGTAGTATGGAGAATCAGTTGTTATCCATGCAGCAGATCCCCCTTCTCCACGCAGCTGGTGGGCCCAAGGGAACGATGAATGCCCATACAGCATGGCTCCAACGGCGTCGCAGGAGTTGCCGGAATGACGTTGAAGTCAATGTCAGACCGCCTTAGGGACTCTGTCTCCGGATTTTCTGTCGGGTTTACTCCCTTAGGCTTCCCAAGGAGTGGGTATAGCCTCAAGGTAGCAGAGGTTTGGAATCAGAGTTTTCCTTCTCCTACATGAACTACCATCCAAGGTTTACGAGTCCCATCTACCCGAAGCAACTGGTTTTAAGGCGCCAGTGGCCCTTCTTCACCCCTTCTCCTGTTAGTGGAAAACACGGTCTGCTGAACTTCAAATCTAAGCCACTCGCGAAAGCCAGGAGCTGGATTTTAGTTGACAGATGCAATAAGATATGCAAGCCGTATGGGGAATTTTTGGAGGATTGGGGCACTTGTCTCCCACTCCCACCCCAGGCAATGTCAACCTTAGACCACAATGGAAAAATAAAAATGGCAAAAGAAACGCACTCCGAAAAAATCCAACAATTGCAATGGAAAAAGGAAATGTAACATTTACCCAATATTTAAGAGACATCAAACGTCAATCAGCCTTGTTGCGAGCACACCTTTTGCTATTTTTTTTAGGTCAGAATTTCAGCATTGGCTGCTCTGTGAGACTCGTGTAAATTCAGGTCATTCTTGTTCATAGAAGTGTCCGGTTCCACAATGAAGGTTTTATTGATAGGTAAAATAAATGTGTCGGCTGCCATTTTATTTTGGTCGGTACACCCGTTCCTGATGCTTTCTGGTTCAAACCAGGTCAACCCCTTCATAACAAGGTATGCATTAAGACTCCATTGGACAGGTTCCTACTATTTGTAAGGTAGACGTGTTTCATCCGGTTCAAACTAGATTAAACCTGTTTATCCTGGTTAAAAAAGTAGAACCCGATTTATTCCAATCCGATTGTATGGCTTAAGGCTCGATTAGACAGGTTCTTGCTGACTTTGACAGGTTTATACAGATTAATTCTTATTTATATTGGTTTTCTGTGTTGAAACAAGTTAAATCCGGTTTATTACAAGTCAATAGTTTGGATAAACGATGTGTTGGACAGGTCTTTAGCAACTTTAACCGCTTCAAATCGGTTGTATCTTGTTCGATCTGGTTCAGACTCGTCCCATCCGAGTACAACCAGTTCTAACCGTCTAACGTAGTTCATGACAAGCCTTTTTTAAAGCTTAAGGCTCGATTAGACAGGTTTCAGTCGATTTTAAGCAGTTCGATCAGGTTCAGTTCAGTACGCACCGTTCCCATCCGGTTAAAACCTGACGAAGTGAGGCTACATCCGGTTCAAACCAGCTCGAAGCGGATTATCTTAGATCCAACGATCTCAAACCCGGTTATTGCAAGTCTATTTTATGTGTATAGTGATTTTATCAGCTTCAGACCGGTTCCATCCAGTTAAACCAGGTTTATCAAGGTTCAAACACGTTTAATATGTTTATTACAAGCCGAGTGTATTACTTCGGGATGGATTTTGACAGGTTTTACACGAGTTTTACACGTTCGAACAGGTTTTGTTCGGTTCAGACCTATTCCACCCGTTTCAAACCAGTTCAAAGAGATTTATCGTTCCAAAATGTTCAAAACGTTTGATTACAAGTTCTATGATATCGTTATATCCGCGTCAAACTAGTTCAAATCGGAATACCCTGGTTCTAATCAGTTCCAACCATTCTTACAAGCCGATTTTATGGATTAAGGCTCAATTGGAGACAATTTGTCGGGATTTAACCGGTTCAAACAGCTTCGATTCAGTTAAAAACGGTCAAATAAAGTTAGAACTAGTTCAAACCAGTTTCCCCTGGTTCATACCATTTAGAGCCGGTCTATTACAAGCCGATTATATGGCTTAAGACCCGATTGGACATGCTTCAACCGATTTTTAGAAGTTCAAACATGTTCTATCCTGTTAGATCCGGTTCCACCCTGCTTAAACAATTTCCAACCGGTGGATCGTGGTTTGAACCAGTTCAAACCCGTATTTAAGACTCGACTAGACAGTTTTTATCTGGCTTTTACTTGTTCAAGCCAGTTGAATTAATTTATAATCGGTTCTATCCTTAAAAACCAGTTCAAAACCGGTTTATCCAAGTCTAAACCACTTCAAACCGCTTGATTTCAGGCCTATTGTATTGTTTAAGGCCCAATTAGACAAGCTTTAACCGATTTCAACTGGTTCAGTCCGGTTAAAACCATTTATATCATGTTAAGTTTAGCTTGATCAAAGCACGTCAAAACCGTTTCATAACAAGCCGATTTGATCGCTAAAGACTCGATTAGAGAGGTTTCAAACGGTTTAAACTGGTTCAAAATGTTAAAAACTAGTTTCAGCAGTTTCAAACATGTTCCATCTAGTTTATCCCTGATGAAACCAGTTCACTCCGGTGTATTAATAGGCGATTTTCTCTTTTAAGTATCTCATTCCCCCGGTTTTATTCTGTTTAAACCGGTGTAATATGTTTCAAACCGGTTCATACCAGTTTAAACATGTTTGACCTGAATCAAATTGGTTAAAACAGGTTTATTGAAAGTCAATGTTAGCGCTAATTGCTCTTTTGTTAAGGTTTCTACCGTCTCAAACCAGTTCCATCCCATTGAAACAAGTTCAACCCAGTTGAAACTGTTTGACTCTGGTTTTACCGGTTTATTATGAATAAATTAGTTCAAGCTTTTTAATTGCTAGCAGAATTCATCGCATTATACACGTTATAGACCCATTCACACCGGTTTATCCACGATACTATCGCTTTAAACTCGATTGTAAAGGCAGTGAAACAGGATCGGTCTCGTTCAAAATGGTTTATTCTGAGTAGTCAGTTCAAGCCGGTTAATTACAGGGTGAATTAATCTCTTAAGCCTCTATTGGACAGGTTATATAATGTCGAAAATGGTTCTAAACGGTTAAATCCGGTTGAAACCGGTATATCCGGGATAAGATCAGCTGGTACCAGATTATAAAAGCCGATTTTTTTTTGGTGACTCTGTTTTATAGACTTTAAGCAGATTTACACAGTTCAAACCGATTCAGTCCGTTCTACTACGTTTCAACCCCTTTTCAATGTGAATTTATCGTTTAAGACTCGACTTAACTGGTGTCCACCAGTTTTGACCGCTCAATCCAGTTTCAACCGGTTCAAACTTATTCCGCTGCAAACTGGTGTCTATTAGATCAAATCAGGTCAAACCGGTATATTATAAACCGATTTTATCGATCGAGGTTCAATTAGATAAGTTTTAACAGGTTATATAATTTTCAGACCCGTTCAATCCAGGTCAAACCTGTACAAAGCGGTTTGGTTTAGATCGCACCAGTTTCAGCCGGATTATAACAAATCGATTTCGTCGCGTTAGACTCGATAGGACAATTTTCAACAGCAGTTATCCGGCTCAATCCAGTCCAAAAGGATCAAAACGGTTCAGACTGGTTTATGACAAGCCAATTTTATCGCTTGAGACTAGGATGGATAGTTTTAACAGGTCCTAACCTTTTCAGACCTGTTCAATCAAGTTCAAACCGGTAACCTCTGGATTGAACCATTTCAAACCGGTTTATTGCAAACTCATATCGTCGCTTTGGACCCGATTGGGAAGGTTTCAATCGGGTGAAGCCGGTTTAATCCGGTCCAAAGGTTCAATAGTTTCCAAGGCGGTTCATAGCGGTTTATCCTGGGTTACAATCCGAATCTAACTCTTGTATCACCACGAAAAGGATAATTGAAAACTAGACTGGGACTATATTCGTGGGTACGAACCGGAACTATTAATCTAATCAGATTCCATTGGGCTTAGCTGAAAAACTTTTAATCCATTGTGATTTATGTCCCTTACGTGTTGATAAAGCACGATCATACATTTAGTAGTCTTCTGTATAATTAAATTCTTGAACAAGATCAATAATACTATCATCTGTGATTAAATCTGGTTCCGTACCAGTATAGACATTCAAAACACCGACAATTAGTATTTTATAGTCAGCATGTTTCATTGTATTTGACCTAACTCATTTTCTACCATTGCCTGTATATTTTCTTCAGAACGAATGAGGAGTATTTCGGTGACAAAGAGACAAAATCAAAAATTAATATAAACTACAGTATCCTTGCCTTAGATGAAACCACGAACCACATATTATTTTTGAGGCACATTTTTCTCTAGATATATTAAAATGCTTGAAGAAGGGTACACGAAGAGACACGGAGGTCCCGCCCCCCCCCCCATTTCGTTTACCTGATTGTTTCTGCCGAAGTTTCAACAAAGCCTAATATATAATGTTTTCAATATAGTTAACAAAATACGACCGTTTTTCTCTAGAAGGTTTCTCACTTAAGCCAGATCTATTCCATACCAAACAACCCAACACAGTAGTAGAAAGGCTCTGCGGTATAATGCCCCAGAGCTAGACATCACTATAAACTGTCACACTGCAAAAATCATAACGATATGACTGAAAAAATGTTAAAAGCTACGTTAAAAGTCTAAATCAAACACACACACACAAACACACACACACACACACACACACACACGCCCGCGCGCGTCAGATTAGTTTCAGAGTTACCTATCCACGCAAATATTGTCTTCTATCAATTTGGTTCCTATTGATCGGTAATACGATTTGGTCTGGTATTATTAAGACAGCTATAAGTCGATTGTGACCCTTGTGGATGCGTTCTGCCTCCTTGACTGGCATTTGGGGTCTTTCCTTGGGTCAAGGACCTAGATTTGTCTCCACTCCGTGCACACATAACAAGAAAAAAAAACCAATACATATTTCACTGCCACAGATAAACCCCTGATTTCCAATTTTGTGACTGATGTAGATTTGTTTGGCTGGATGAAACATCCAATAATGCACCGCAACTGCTCCAGACGAATACCCATCATAAAACGTAGCAGTTGGCGAATAGTATACTTCAGCTGCGTGTATGTGACTTCAAGCAGCTTCTGCCTGGCTTTGTACATGTATCTGACATCCTTGTTCACACTTTAATTCTTATTGTCTATGTATATTTTATATGATGAAGTAGCTAACATCACATCTACAAGAACTCGCCTATGTGTTATATGTAAAATATCATGAAATTTGGGAATTCTTGTGTGAACAGTTATCTTTACTGTAAACTTGTGTGCACCTTATAATAATATATATTATTATAAATTATTATTTACAGGTATTACATGTTGTTCATGATGATAACTGTTGCTAGGATACAAATACCACGATAAGAAAATGTTATCATTAAAACATAAATAAACAAATTTACCATGATAGGTTAATGTTTGGTAGTCGTCTTAGCTAAAATTTTGCCTGCATACGTAGCTAACTTGTTTTATTGTTGACCCTTATTAAATCACTCTCCGCCACTCATAATGTCATGTATCCACTCATTCTGACGTTCTTTAGTTTCAGGAAAGATATGTATATCCTTCAGCGAACAGTGGGGCACGACACATGTCGTTTCAGGCATGAATTAATACTATTTTGTTATTCAAATGTCAAATGATTACTGCACAAAAAATAAACATAGGATGTGAGATAAAATAAAATGCGTTTCGGACGAGGGACCTACTTGCCTGCACGCCATAAAAAAAATATCGATTGGGAAGACAACTGGCCGATGTCCCTCATAAACAGAACGATATTTCGTCGGCCATATGTACTAGTGCATCTATGGTGTACATCATTGGTTTGAATAGATACACATTTTCTGCATAAATAACGACGGACAAAACTATTGTAAATCATATTCGGAATTGTATGAATAGATGAGCGGATGAGCATATATAGAATGGTTCGTGTGTAGTTATAGTACACAACAGAATATCAAATTAAAGGCCAATTGCTATTCGACTTGAAATACAATCTGAACTTTACACAACCGCGTGTCCCGGTGAAGAACGTATATGAAACGGGTAAAGTGTAATGCAAACGTTTCTAGTATATCTTAGCATTATGTGTCTAAATAAATATTTGCCTGGTTAGTGTATAGTCCCCTTTCAATACTGCGTGCTACAATTTGAAAACCGTAATTTGACCTATTATTATCTACTAATCGACTTGTAAGCTGTGACCGATGATGAATATCGTTGTAAACCGGAACAAAATTGTAAACATTGTGTCACCAGGTCCAAATTAGCTGGGGATTTAACAGGAAAGTACAATTCTGATCCTCAATCATATTCCGGCATTAATAAAGCATAGCTATTGCTTTGAAGAAAATAATTTGTAAACACGATCAACGAAGTATCTGTAGATGATATAAATATATATAGGATCTCCCTAGACTTGTGATGCCTTTGTTGTACTTCCTTTTAATTCTTTCGACGGGACAGATGCCGTCAATAACCAGCTTCCGGCTGCCGCCAGTCAAAGAATACAGTTTTCGAGGTGAGTGATTGTTTTTCTCTCTTTTTAGACGTGGATGAGGGATGGGTGTCGAGGGATATGTGGGATAACAACTCATTGAAACCAGTGTTCAATTTAAGTTGAATAAAATATATTGCTTATGTGAGTTTGATGGGATAATTAACATCATGTAGTATAATCAATTATCAGATCTGATGATCCCTTCTAGCTATTCCACGACTTCGACATGTTGTGTTTGGGCATGTATATTAAAAAAACCATCGATGTATGCTTTGATATCTACCAGCTATCTGAAGTCCTAATAACATAATAATTGACGTGGCTTGTTACCTACCCACGTTCTGCTACATTGCTTTATTGTCTCAGTAAATATTACCTTAGTTCACTTATATCAGGAGTTTATTACGATTAGTAGTAGTGAAGTGGGTCACCCTAGCGTCAATGGGAATTAACATTACAGACCCCCCCCCCCGGTCAATCTAGCGTCAAGGGAAAATTAACATGGAGAAAAATCGTGGGTCAATCTAGCGTCAAGGGGAATTTAACATGGAGAAAAAACCCTGGGTCACTCTAGCGTCAAGAGGAATTGAATATGGAGAAAAAATCTTGGGACTGTCTAGCGTCAAGGGAAATTGAATATGGGATTTTTTTTTTTTTTTTTTAAAAATAAAAAAATTTTTTTCAGAAAAAGGGGTAGGCAATGGAAAGTCATTCTCTTTTCGAGAAATATGGGTGGCCCTGAAAAGGGCCTTTGGTTTTTCTTCTTCTTCTTCTTCTTCTGCTTCTAATTTCTTCTTTTTCTCAACCAACTTCTTATTTTCTCTCCTACACTCTTTCTCTTCTTTTCTTTCTTTTTTTTTTCTCCTCCTCTTCTTTCTTCTTCTCTTCCTCCTCTTCTTTCTTCCTCTTCTCATTTTCTTCTTTTTCAATTTTTTCATTCCATTCTCTTATCCTTATCCTTTCCTCTTCATCCTCCTTCTCCTCCTTTATCTCTTTCATGACACCACTTATTATATCCTTTACTTTTCTTAAATTGTTGATCTCCATCTTTACTCGATGGGGACTATAGGAATAGTGGTCTTCATTGAGTCTTACTAACATCTGCTCCATTATTCCTAAATTGTCCAAAACGTCTTGTAATTTTTTCATTTTGTCAAGGTGGTTCGAAGCCATCTTCTTTTTTATTCTTTGTAGAATGGTTTGAACGATGAATACTGTGTGTTCTTATACGAAAAGCGCGGACGTGAAGGAAAACATCCCCTAAGACATAAAATTGATCTTACCTAGATCATGACCAAACAACGCGCGTACGTGAAGGAAACCATCCCCCACTTTCTCATTTCATATAATAAAACCCAAACTATACTCTCCACATACGCTAAGAAACAATAAAGAAACCCATAATCTACTATTCACACAAACTTACGTGAGCAGTTACAAACACAAACACAAACACATACACTCACATTATAAAAAAGAGTCAGTGTTTATATTCACACTACTCTACCTACACACATTGGCAAATTGATGGTTATTTCTTTTCTAGAGTATTGGGTAGCCCTGAAAAGGGCTGTTTTTTTTTTGGAACTTCATGGACACCTGGTTAATGATGGCACCTTCCAGGCCTGGCGCCACATACACATCTTGTTCTCCAGTTGCTTTTTACTTTTTTTGGGGGAGAGAGCAGAGGCGGGATAAATAGCTTCAGAATCCCAATTTTCTGTTTCTGGAATTCTCAAATTTCTTCTCTCCTTTTCCTCCTCTTCTTTGTTTCTTCTCTCCTCTTCTTTGTATCTTCTCTCCGCCTCTTCTTTGTATCTTCTCTCCTCCTCTTCTTTGTTTCTTCTCTCCTCCTCCTCTCTCATCCTTCCCTCTTCCACAATGGCTTCCGCGGCCAGTTCGTTCAACAGGCGCCTGGCATATTCCAGATGCACATAAAGTTCCAACAGTTTCGCTAGTCTGGTGTTCATTCTGGTGTTGATCAATCAACAAGGGTAGCTTGCTGCCGAACGAGTTTCAATTTATACTAAAGGTGCGGACGTGAAGGAAAACGTCTCCCCTAAAAACATAAAATTGATCTTACCTAGATCATAACCAAAAACAACGCGCGGACCTAAAAGAAACACTCACTCTTTTTTTTTATACTTCCCATCACTATTCTAAAAAATTTTTTCATTAATCACTTCAATATACTATCCACATACGCAAAGTAATCTAACCTTAAATCTACTCTCCCCACACCTCAAACACCAAAAACAAAAGACATGATCTTAATCTACTATCCACACCAACGTACGTGAGCACTTGCTAACACACAATCCTATACACAAACACATACCCTCACACTATAAAAAAGAGTTAGTGTTTATATTCACACTACTCTACCTACACACATTGGCAAATTGATTGTTATTTCTTTTCTAGAGTATTGGGGTAGCCCTGAAAAGGGCTGTTTTTTGGGGTTTTTTTGTTTGCTATGGCAATCTTTTAGTTTCTAAGAATGCGATGTCCTCTGAGGATAGACTTTCTGGCGATAGGTCTGCTTCTTCGGAAAGAGAAGAAGAACTCTTTGGTGTCGATACGAAAATCGACAAAGCTTCTGTCAGGTTCAGGTTGCTGCTCCTGTTGTTCTTGTTGCTGTTGTTGCTGTTGCTGCTGCTGTCTCTGAAGTCTGTACTTCTCTATCCATTCTTCTTTCTCCCTGTTCACTTCTTCTCTGAAGAGCTCTTCTATCAGGTCTTCAGTGACTTTTAACATTCTCACATTCTCTATCTCTTCTGGCTTCGGTATCAGACTGTGTCTGACCCTATGCAAATTCACGTAGGCTTCGTTTAGCTTAGCTAGTTTGGAGCACATCTTCGTAGGAGGATGAGTCGACAATCGATGGTTAGACTGGAAACTTCCCCGGTTCTTAAAGTCAAAGCGCGGACGTGAAGGAAAACATCCCCCACACGGTTTTCGAGCCGCAACGTTCAGTGAGTGTCATGAGAGGGATAGTAAGAAGTCAAAGAGCATGAATCAAACATTTTTATAGCCAAACAAAAAACAAAGGCATTTTTTTCAAAACAACATTTTTTATTCAAAAATCACTTAACACTAAACAACAACTCTAACATTTTTTTAACAATAATCCAACATTATAACATCAAACTTTTTTTAAAAAAATGACAAACATTTTTTTTTCAATTCACACTCTACTTTAAACAGGGCTGACAACGTTGTGAATGAAATTGTGATTTCGACTGTTGGAAGTCATTAGGCCATTGATGGACACTACGTTTCCTAGCTTGAGACAAAAGATAAGCATAATGGTCACAAAACCATCGATCTACTTTCACATCATTTCTTGAAGAAGAACGAGGATCAAAATGAGTCACTAAGTGTTCTAAGGAATAGCCCAGGCTGCGATGATGCAGAAAATACACACAGTACTGTCCACACACCAATTAATCTGTGCCTTGTAATTTCACATTATTGAATCGGGTGGTCTGAGCATTTCTTCTCATAAAGTCAATGATATCGTCTTCCAAAGGGGGCAATCCGTACGAATCGAAATATTCCACACATCCTTCTTGAGGAAAGTAAACGGCTACCCAGTGGGTTCCTGGGAGATGACTGTCGTCCGTGTTGATGACATAAGCTTGATGGTCTTGAGGTTTGCGATGAGGGAGTTCATCTTTAGCACAGACGACAGGATTCCAAGAAGCCGTATACGAACTGTGGTTCAAAAGGTAATAAAGTTCCCAGGTATCCATTGTTTTGTGTGTTTTCTTCTTCTTCTTCACAGGTAATAATAAGTCATCAATTCGATCCTGACTTTTTGCTTGAAAATGTCTGACAAATAACCGTTTCTTCGTTTCGTCTCCTCACTCTGATTCAGGAGAGCTTCGATACGATGGATCTCTTGAGTGGTTAATGGTGGACAAGAATGTTCACGCAAGTCTTTATACCACTGATGCAACACGACTTCGTCCGAGATGAGACTCCAAGCTTCGTCCAGATACTCGTCCAATTTTTCTTCTTGACTTAACATTAGGCATTTATCGTGTTGAATTTGACTGGGATGATCGTTTTGACATCCATAGCAATCTTTCTTGATCAATTCCGTCATTTTTTCAGCCAAGTGTTTGGCAAAACAGGAGACTAAATGGGCTTCTTGTTCTGGCCATCTCGACTTCATCATGATCACTTCTTCTTTTTCCACGGTCTACTCACATTCCATCTCCAAAGTTTCTCCACTAGGCAAAGAGGGATAACAGTCTTCCATGGTTTCTAGTAATCTAGAATGACTTCTCTCAAACTGTTGATTTCTGTCGTATTATCAAATTCTGCATACAGGAGGACGTTCAACGTTGGATTAGCAACAGCGGGGTTTTGGATTGCAAACTGAATTTCCACACGAATCTGGCCGGATTTTATAGGGTGAAAATGTCCCTCGTCGCTGCCTTGGTCTGGAGTGAAATCGAAAGCCCACAAAGCATAGCCTCCTGCATAATCCTCGTACGTAATGCCATGACTGGTGTTGGTTCCTAACTGTCCCGTGGCTTCGTACAGGGACAAGTACGATCTCAAGTAATTCTTCTGGGCAAAGTTAGGTTCGAAAGGTCGGGTACACAAGGTCTTGCCATCGCGACTGACTTCGATCTTGGACACGTCAAAGTGTTTAAAGTGGAAAGGATTTTTACCGATAGCTCCGTTGAAGGCTTCATTCTCGACCATACCAATGATTAAACGTTTGGGTAGCTGTCCTTGGAACAGATGATCTTCGATCATGGATCGTTGCCCCTTGGGAATAGTGAAAGTTTTCACTTCCACGCATCGTATCGGATACTTAGCGGTCGTTCTGCTCAACGTCTGACTGATGTCGTTACCTACTTTAGGTAACACTTCCACACGGAGTACGTAGAGTCTGGTTTCTTGGATTTTGGTTTTGTAGTTGTCAGCATTAGCCAATAAATGGAAAGCGGTACTGCTCCCATTCAGCCTCAGGCGGACATCCACCCCGTTCAGCAAATACTTTTCTTGCAACCACATGTCCAAATGCAAACGATCCATCAGTTCTAAACTCTGTCCGTCTTTGATTTTGTCTCTTCGTTCTACAAATCCCGCATTGTGTGGATTCTTTGTATTAATTTCGAATTCTTCAAACTGGTTTGCATCGTCAGCTTCCCATACCACACAGGCATTGAGATGAGTGTTCTTGGCCTCTATTCCGTACGTCAAGAGATTTTCCAGGTAGGCACGATAAGGGTAAGTATCCATGCTGATACTGACTAGTTTGTTATTCAAGTACAAGTCCACTCGACTGAACAAGGAATGCATGAAATTGTTGACGGGAGCTACTGCTTCATCGTCTATAGCATTTCCATCCTTATCTTGAACTTTGACTTTCAGGTACAAGTAACTGCTATTCAGATCAATGTAATCTTCGGGCTGTCCTTTAATTTCAAACTCGATGGGAGCGGAATCGGTCAATGAGGAGACGGGATGAAATTCCACCCATTGGGATTCTTGCATGGTCATCATGGTGGGTGGCATGGCAAACAGATCCAGTTCCGAATTGGAACAAGCGCAAGACTCTCGGTGCATCATTTTTTTCTCTTTCTCAATAATGGAAAACGTCTAAGTCTCGAACGGTTCTTCTTTTCTTGACCTTTCTAGCTTGAAGTCTGGCGAAAGGATGTTTTCTTCGTCGTCTCTTTCTGCCTTGTCCTTGCTGAATGCCTGACTCGGTAGCGTGCAGGGCATTTATAGGTGTGTCTCGGCGGCCCAAAAGGTCTTTACCCGTTTGCAACAAGACATTTTTGCCTGCCCTCATGAAAGCTTCTTTGGGGCTTTGTTTGTCGATGATTACATTTTGGAGAAATTCTTTGCCTTGCGTCAGTGCCGCGTCTTTCAAGGCGTGCAATCCGCGTGTCACCATCGGTTTCAACACTGGGGCCACCGAACGAAAGGCCGATTTTAACATATCTCCTAAACCGTGTACTCGCTGTCGTGCAACCCCTCGGTACACTGGATACATGACTTACGAGTCGTGAGAGAACCGTTTTCGAAAATGGAGTTTCACCGTGACTTTTCCTTTGGTGAATGGAATATTTTGTCCCTAATCTCCTTTTATAGCAATGTTGACCGTGTCCAAATACGACTTACTAACAGGCAAATAGTGAGGATGTACAAATTCGCGGTGGACGTGATAAGTGTTTCCACCTTCCTGGTCACTGGTCGTGGTACTATCCACTTTGAAAGGAATGACACGCAGTAATGGCACGGAGGTGTGTCCCACCACGTTGTACTCCACCACATCGGAGTACACAAACATCAAATTCAGTCCTTGGTTCAGTTCTACCGGGTTTCCAAAAGCTTTGTAAAAATCCATATTACTGTTTATCTTTGGGCTCCAATTGTTTGCAACCATTCTTGCATGTCCACCCAAAATTTCAAAGAAACGACCATTGAACCTGAGGGACAACATTTGGGTGTCCTGAAATTTCATCAGTAAGCGACGAGCCACTTTATGGTACTCCAGGGTGACACTTTTTTTGATTTTGTTCAGGGCTTTGCCAAAGGCTAACTCGAACCTGGAAGCAATGGTATCCACCAAATGTTGGCCACTAAAATAAAACCCTGCCGGAATTTTCAAGGTGTAGATACTTAAGGCTGGATTGCTGGATGGTCTTGTGATCCCTGAAAACCCGAAGTCATTCATGGCTTGTTGTAATTGTTCGTTCAGGATTTCGACCTCAAAAAACTTTTCAGTTTCAGTGATGTTTTGGATTTGTGTAGGGTGAATCATTTCCACTAAAGCCACTTCCCAATGGGTTTTTTGATCTAACTGGATGGCTTGAGGTAATTTGGCCGTGTAACAGCACAACGTGTTGTGGGGAAACACCTCCATGGAACTGTCACTGGGTAAGGTTAAGTAAAATTGGTTTTGGTGACTCATAATTCCAGAGTTCTGTGGCTGTCCGAGGGGTTACTGGACGTCAAAGGCGTGTCTCCGCCCAAAATGGAGTTCTGGTTGTTATTGTGGTTGGAGTGGTGACTGGCACTGGCACTGGACACAAGGTTGCCGTGGTTCCCGTTCGAGAAGTTCTCCTTGGGGACCTGGTTATTTTCTTTTTCTTCTTGGGGCTTCGTTGGACTTTTTTCATTAGGATCCCATCTTAAGAGAGAGCGAATGATGACCCCTCCTAGAGTACCGCTCCCTCCAGGTTTCAAAATGATTTGTTTTTTGGTTTGAGTGTCGATACGGGGATCGGACAGTTGGACCAAAGCGACTTTGTTTCGATCGAAAAAGCGTTTGGTTTGATGAGGAATCTGAATGATTCCTTGGAGTATTTGACGTGCCGTCACCGTGAACCATCGTAAGACTTCTTTGAGACTAGCTTCTAAGACACGAGCTCGTATTTGTGGATTTTTATCTCGACTGATGCCATACAAGGCACGAATCAATTTGACGGGAAGATGCGACTGAAGGGACGTCATGTTGACGTTGTGTGAGACAGACGAAAAAGGGTCTGAGGTTTTTATAGACTTTTTTATGTGGAGTGAAATAAGGTCGAGGACGGAGACGTGTACAGGACAGGCCCTCCGTCTTGGCACCAGTGGTGAAACAAGTGGGTACGAAATCGCAAATCCTCGGGAGTCGTAGGTTTCAAATCGACGAGTAAATAGGCGTGTGGCGTTTGAGTGGCATCGTCGTACGCCTGAGTCAGCCAAGGCGTTCCTATCTGTTTGGCTAAGACTTGCACTTGCGATTTATCTCGAGGGCTTTTAAACAAAACCACGTAATGCGCATTGAGACTGATGGTGCGATGGGCTTTACTTTGTTGAAACAAATTTTGGGTGATGTAAACGACGCTGGCATTACGGTGATGCCCTTTGCGCGTGAACCACAGTTTAATTTCTTCTTCGTCTTCTCCTAACATGTCGTCGAAAATGACCAAATGGGTTTGACGGGAGTCAGAGACGATACCGTCGTCTTCTTTAGGAATGCCTTCCACAAACACGATGGAATCGCCTTGACTTTCTCGCAAGAGGCTGTACGCCAATTGCCACTCTTTGTAACACCACACGATCCGCTGAGGTGGCCGAGCGATCAAATGATGTTTATGTTCGATCAAACGTTTGACGAATTCGGTTTTGCCTGAACCACTAGGTCCAGCAATGAGCATGTTAAAGGGATGGCGAAGATACAAAGCCTCCCAACTGGCACGAGCTAAGTGTTCGTCGATGACTTTGACAGTAGAGGAAGAGGGAGCAGAGGCAGCAGAGGTAGCCATAGTGTGAGAAATGTCATTTGTGACACGAAAACAAACAAGACAAGAGTTTATATACTTTTTTCAGAACACGTTTATTGAATGTTTCAAACATTAATACGAAAGACAAAAATACATAAAATCCAAAGGCTTAAGTACAAGGATAAAAGGCACATGATAACCATTAACGTGGAATAAACACACGTGTCTGTACAACATGTTTTGGGTAATGTTCTAACCAGTTCTATAGTAGGGGGTAAGGTCACACAAGTGTCCTCCCGAAAGGGTCTTTCAGGCCTGTCCACGACAGTCCCCTCCTGGGTGACGGGTTCTTCTGGCACCGTCACTAACACGGGTTGAAAAGTAACTTTTTTCCTTGAAGAACTCTCGTGCATACTGGGCCACTTCTTGGGTCCAAGCCTCAAAATCTCATTCTTTCCAGGCACGGACATCTGTCCAATGGGGATGTAAGTCACAAGCTACACACACATCGTCATACACGTCTTGGGTAGCTAAAAGTTGACGAATCTTTTTTTCCTGTTGAGGTCGAGAAGTATCCAAATGAAAACGCATGGCTTTGAGCAAAAGGAGTTTTTCGTGACCATTTAAGGCCATTGAGGTGGTAAGTACTGATCGTAAAGAGTCCACAAAGAATCGGCTGGTAAAGGAAATCCCAGAAAACAAGTCACTAAGACACACACCACTTGTCGACCCAAATTGAATGGATACAGTTCTTGTAATAATCGATGGTAATGATCCACGGTTTGAATATGGTCATTGAGTTCCTTCCACGGAATCTGTTCAATGACATGTGACATAAGCCGTGGCATGGCAGCCTGTTTTTATATTCTCTTTTTTTCGGATGCAATACACGTACTTTCTAGCCAGAGATCTTCGTTCTTCAGTAGGGAATCTAAATCTTGCATACTGTAACCGAAACGTCAGAGTTCGTTTAGAAGTTTCCTCTTCCGCTAAGTAGATTCCACGTAACAAATGTTGGTAATCCTTTAACTTGTCTTCCTCAATGCGTTGCACTAGGTGAATCTCGAAGTAACCATAATTATGAACATGTCGATCATTAGCGATCTCAAATTTTTGAACAATGTCTGACCATTGAAACAATTTCTGACGAATCAGTTCTCTTATACCATTCAGGTACCAGTGGTTAAAGTTCTGGTGACGTAACGGATGCAATTGTTCTTTACGTTTGACTTGTATTTTCACCAGCTCTCGGTAAATCCTTTCTCTCAACTCCTCAGGCAAGCCCAAAATGTTCTCTTGTAAAGTATCCATAAGTATATACACTGTTTTTGGAATCCTTGGGTGGTGGCTAATAGCCTCGTTTATCTTTGTGCCTGATGTAATATCCACTCATAATCAGTCTTCTTATACTTTGGAACAGAGCATAATTTAAAAACGGTTCAATAACTTTGCGTTTGCGTTTCACTTGTCTTTTGATCAGTTCTCGGTAAATGCGTTCTCTCAACTCCACAGGCAAGGCACGAATGTTCTCTAGCAAAGTATCCATGAATAGGTCATACTAAATCCTCTTTTGTCTGACACAAGACATGTACTGTTTGCACAGACATGGTTTCAATTCATTGTCGAATCTAAATCGTTTAGTTACTAATTTACACGTTACAATTCGTTCAGAAGTTTCCTCTTTCACCAAGCTGACATTGTGTACAAGATGTTGGTAATTCGTTAACCCTTCCTCTGGAATTCGATGCAGTACGTTTACAATGTAGTAGATAGAATCGTCCATACCAAACCATTCCTTTTTAAAACCAGGGGGTCGTTGATCAATGTCTGTCCAATGGAACACTTTCAACTCAATCAGTCCTTGTATAGCATTCAGGTACCAGTGGTTCAAACACCGGTGACGTAACGGATGCAATTGTTCTTTACGTTTCACTTGTATTTTGACCAGCTCTCGGTAAATGCGTTCTCTCAACTCCACAGGCAAAGCACGAATGTTCTCGTGTAAAGTATCCATGAACAGATTATGGTAAGTTACTTCAATGTCTCGCTCCCACTAAGGGTAAGTAATGACAATTCGGTGACCATTGAGCATGTTCTACGTAGGCCGAATCTTGCGGTTCCCAGTGGTGAAGTGACACACCGCAACTGAAGCACTTGACTTTATCTCCTTCGCCCAAGTAGAAAAATCCGGCTCTGGCTAATTCTTCGGGGGTCGGGCCTCCCAGATACTTAGGCCATTTTCCTTTGAACGATTGAAGACGATTTTCAAAGTCCCAGTATTCCGACAAACGCACAGGAAACGAATATTCGTCTTTCACAGGTTCGTTTCGATGAGGGTTGGGTGACATGAACAGGAGTTTGCTCAGGGCTGGATGACATCCGTAGGGGGGTAGACGTGAAAGTGAACATTCCCCTTTAAAACGAAACCCAGTAAAATGTCCAAGAGGACGAGCGGCATCACTTTCGCATCCCTCAGGTTTGACACGCACAGCATCACTTTCCATGATAGGGGTAGTGACACTAAAGTTCCCATGATGCTTTACGGCATCGCTAAGGTCACAAGGTACAGCATCGTACCCATCGCAAGGCTCACAATCGCATTCCACTTCAGAAGCCTCACACTTGAATTGTGCCTTTCTGAACAACTTGTTTTGTGTTTCTCGGAAAGTATTCATCTTGTTCACTCGGTCTTGGTAGTCACAATGAACTATCGATCTTGCCTAGGGTTCCTTTTTATATACAGACCAATACCGACGTGTCCATACGGTAAGGTGAAATGATTGGGAAGTCGAACTCGCTTCTGGTAGACGATTTGATAGACTTTTTCCAAGTGTCGACTGACGATGTGGTGAGTGGGTAAACGTACAATCTTGTTCGGTTGATAGGTGGTCACTTTAAAGTGTTCATCCTCTCCCGATTGCAAGGCTTCTTTCAATACCCCAAAGTTCACCACACGACTGGTACGATAATTCAGAGTCAGTCCTTTCACTTTGCACGTCGTGTGCACTTCTCCTTGTTTGTCCCGGTATTCGTAGCCGTAATTTTTGGGACCGCCACTGACAAAACTTAGAATCTTGTCGTCGGGATGCTCGTCTGTCCAGGCTCCTAAACGGTCTCCTTCGATGTTAGGGTGCTGTTGACTCGGGTGATGGATGTAAATGCAACTGTCCGTGTCAAAGTACAGGACGCGTTCCCCTAACAGTTCTAAAGCTTCGTACAATTTTAAGCGAGCATGGGCTGTCACGTAAGCCGCAATGATGACATTTCCAAAAGGGTCGTCTTGTACAAAGTCCAGATCTTCTTCGTAATTGACCAAGATCAAATCCTCACGAACGACGTCTACGTGTTTCATGTATTTTGGTTTTGTCGTGAATCATCTGGAAGTAGCGGGAAGGTTCTGTCAAATACTCCGTCTTGGGTAAACACGGTCGTTGTGCCATTTTACCCCACAAGCAATTTAACATCACTTTGGCAAACGATCGCCTGCCTTCGTTTTTCTCGATGTGGTCTAAAGAGATGCCTTCTTGTTCATAGTATTTCTCTTTGAATTGTATTTGGTCTTCGGGAGTGTGACACCAGGAAGGATAGCCACTGGCTTCTTGTTTCAGTTTCAAAAAGGCATCCACGTAGTCGGCGAAAATGCCTTTCTGACTGGGATCACACTTGTGGTACTGTTGTGTCTTGGGAAAGTGGCAAATTTCGTACACTTCTAACAGTTGGTATCCCATGTCCAGAGCTTTGAACAATTCTACGCTGACCCAGGTTCCCGTCAAGGCACGTTCTTCCTGGGTGTGCTGACAAGGCTGATGTTGGTTGCACGTTTCGGCACAAGTACGGCACAAGGTTAACATCAGTTTGCCTTGACAATGGTGAGGTAAGACGGGATGGTATAGGTTCGTGGGAGGCAAAACTTTACACTTGATCAAGCCTTCGTATTGTCGAATGTTTTTCAGGTCGATGTGTTCCGTCAACAATTGCGGGTGCCCTACAGGAAAGCGACAATATTTGCACACGTAGGGATACAGCGAACACACGTCCAAGTATTTGATTTCTTCTCCTTTCTCTTCGTCGGCTTGGTACAGCAAACAGGTGGCATTGGTCCTTCCTCCGTACAAACTATCCCTCGGGTTCAGCGGGTCCATGAACTGGTAACTTTCCACGAGGCGTTTAAACTCGGGATCGGTTTTCATACGGTGATCGTACTCGTGTTCCCACATTTCCACCACTTGGTATCCTTCCTGTTCCAACTTTAGGCGTCGCTGACAAGTGTGCTGGTACAAGTCTTCCATGGTTCGTTGTAAAAACTGATTTTTAGTGCTACGATCAGGGTAACAGACGGGACATCCATGAAATAAGCAACCGTTAAACTCGTACACGATCTTTGGATTTTCTAAGTCCCAGCCATCGACCGAATACGTTCCGATGGTCTTTTCACCCCTTCCGTTGCGGGCATGCTGAATCCATTTGTCTTCCTTGTCGCACAAGTAATGTAACCAACGTAGGGCTTTGACCGAGTATTGACGTTTGACATAGTGGGTCGTTTGAGGGCTGATGACAGCCACGGTGTTTTCAGGCATGAATTGTTGTCGATACACTAAGGAACACGCTTTGGCAATGGTGCAAGCTTCTTTCAAAGGATCGACCCCTCCGTGTTCCATGAACAGTTCTCGAAATTTTCCACAGCAACGCCGTAAAATGTCCACGTCGGAACGACAATACTTTAGCATTTCTTCTTGAAAGTCGAGAGGGTCAGAGGCGTGAGCTTGGTACCAAGCGTAGAAAGCTTCTCGTTGTTCGGTACGCATGTTGTCGGGGTCGTAATAGTGACCCTCAGGTAAATGGGGTAGAACGGCATGTTGATTGGCTTCCGTATTGAAAAAGTGTGGAAAGTACCCTTTAGCCATTTCTGTCAATCCAAACGTTTTAGGCATTCGACTCAAAGGCATGGCCAAATAGCTCATCGAATCTTTAAACTGTACTTGTCCCACTTGCATGAAAATGATTTTGGCTCCGTTCAAAGTCACTTTAGGACGCTCGGTGCCTTGTTCCGTATAGTATCTCAAAAGAAACTGTCCATCGTATCCGGAGAAATTGTGAGCCATCACCGTGGCATGACGATGACAATCTCCCTAACGTTCGATGTCCTCTTGGCTCCACGTCTTGTCGATGGGGTCTAAGACCCATCGGGCGAAATCGGCTAACGTGTTCGGTCCCCGAAAGATTTTTTCACCCCCTCCAGGAATCTTGCTGCAGTGAGGGCAATGACTGAAAATAGGTTCTTGAATGCATTCTCGCACGCTCGATGAGCCACGCAGAAATTTGGAATGTGAATTCCGGTCTCTTGCATGCATTCGAAATCGAAAAAGATGAAATTGCCTTTCTTCTTGTGACCGTCCTCTTTGGTGTTCCAAGTCCACGATGTGGTGACAAATGTGACATTTTTTCTTTCCTCGACATACGTGTGCCTGGGCATTATTGGTAAGTATGCCTTGTCCACACGTAGGGCACAATCTCAGCAGTTGACAAGCACATTTCTTCTGTGAACCTTGCGTCTTCAAATGCTGTTGGTAACAGGTAGGGCTGACAAACGTGCGCAGACAAATTGAGCAAGGCACTGGTCTTTCGCTCAGACAGGGTGGAGAGGCCAGACATCCTGGGCATTTCGATCCACAATGTTTGTGTTGCTCTCGATTATTATAACCACGGTCACATTTCTCACAATAATAAACATATCCCAGGAATCCGGTGATGGTGGTAATGGTATCGAAATGGTCATCGTGATAATAAACATGAATGTATTTTCCATCCTTAAAATCTTGGCCTCGAAACAACAGAGGCCCACGCATTTCTTGAGGGTGCACTTTCAAGGTGTAGCGAGGAGCTAGGACATCTTGCAATTTTTGCATGTCAGGAATGCCACAGGGTGTGTTTTTGGACAGTCCGGCTTGTTGTAACAGGAGTTCTGCTTCGTTTCGTTGTTTGGCTCGGTCGGATTGTTGAATAGTTCTCCAGGTTCTTTTCCATTCTACCGTGTCGTTCCTGTTGGCATAGGTTCGTCCCACCACGATGGCACGGGCTAAACACATCTGGTCATGAGGGATGTGAATTCGGACGAGACTTGTTTTGGTGTTGCGAAGGTCGTCCACCAATAACATCTTTTTGCGTCCAGTCCCTTGAGGAGGAGAGACGTGGGTCATGTCCAGTGTGGCTTTTCCATCGGTGATGTCAAACTGGTCATTAGATTGTTGTACGTGTTGAATCTTGTCCATGACTTTGGAAGCGGTCAATTCTGCAGGGGTGCTAAACTCGATCCAAACAGTTGATTTCAAACCGTCGTGTTGTATGGAAAGTCTCAAGCGATCGTCTTCTTTGGGTTGACATTGTCGCTTGAGTATGGTGAGCAAAGAATCCCACACCCCAGTGATAAACACTTCTGCTTTCTCTAACGGCACTTCAGCCTTGAAATCTTTAAAATTCACCGTGTATTTGTAAGCCGTGGTTCTAAATTTTCTAGAGGAGCGCTTTTCCGTCTCTCGAATGGAATAGTATTTTTCAGGGTTGACTAAGGGTGGCGAACTTGGTTTAGAGGGTTCGGATTCTGGTTCACTCTTGTCCTCTTCAAAATCACTGGCATGAATTTGTGCCAAGATTTCAGCCCTGGTACGAGGCGATAGATCACGTTTCTGCCTTTTACTTTCTTCTTCTTTCTTCTCGAATGAATAGGATCGTTTCATCTTGAGTGAAAGACGTCAAATGACTGAAGTTTAAACACCATAGACTAATTTATAGTCATGGCAGACCAGCGTACATAAAAGGGTGTGTGTCTTGTCCTTTCACTATTTATTTCACTCTCAAGCTGTGCACAACGATGGAAGAGACTAGCCAAATCGAACGTTTCGTCAGAGCTTTGTGAGGGGTCATTAGAAAATTCTCTTCAGACCAGCCTACGGACTACTCTCCTTCCTTTCGAGATAAAAGTCAAGATACTTGCTATATCTGTCAGAAGAAAGGTCATTGGTCTTCAGAGTGTCCAGACCTCAAAAAAGAAAAAAAGGGCTAAAAAAGACAGAAGTCAAGATACCTGTTATTATTGTCATGAAAAAGGAAATGGTCTCCAGATTACCCAGAAAAGAAACAAGAGGAGTCAGAAAAAAAGAGGAATTCTTCAGAAGAAGAGAGGGATTCTTCAGAGGAATAGAGGGATTCTTCAGAGGAAGAAGAGGAAGAAAGAAGACAATTCTATTTACAAGAGGCAAAGAAACAGGAGAAGAAAAGAAGAAGGGAAGAAACTGAGGAGAAAGAAGAGGAAAAGACGGTGAAGAAATTCAAAAAACAGAGAGACTAAACAAGGAGAAAGAAGAAGTAAATGAACTTTATATTAAAGTGTTCTGTTCTGAATTGGATTGTAACAATGGACAAAAGAATAAATTAATTATATAAGGTAAGTGTCTTTGAGTTATGATTTTAAAATAAGAACGTACACTCAAGCACTCATACAAAAGCACGTACTATAGGGGTAAAATGTTTCTTTTTTTTGAGTTATTGGCAATTGAAAGTGTATCTCTTTTTGAGAGACGTGGGTGGCCCTGAAAAGGGCCTTTTTGGTGTAGGGGGTGAGTTTAATCAATCAACTTTAACTGCCTTAAGCCTTTGCCACGGCCGAGGCCTACCTCTGGACTGCGTACTGTTGATGATGATGATTGGGTTGAAATCACTAAGGGTGGTACGAAAGGCTTAGTCACATGGTTGACGTGTTTAGCTCGGGAAGGTCGTATTCTCTTCGGTCGTAATAAAGAAGTCTGATACATTTGTTTCAGACGTCTTAACTCCGCTAAAATGTCCAACAGTACCGTGACCGTTTGATTTTCACCCTCTTGTTTCTTTGCTCTACTTCTTCTTGCTGTTGTTGCTGTTGTTTTTTTCTTACCTCTTCTTCTTGCTGCTGTAGGAGAAAAGCTTGTTCCGCTTCCTTTTGTCGTTGTATAAATTTCTCCAATTCTTCTTTCTGTCTCTGTCTAAAATTCTCCACTTGCGGTAATGAAGAAGGTAACGAAGGTTCCGGAACAAATTCTTGCGAGGTAAGAAAATCCACAGAATCCCAATTCACCTCTTCTGAAAGTAAATCCGGGTTCCCTTGGGCGGTCTCCTCTGCTGTTGCACCCCAATGGATCGTTTTCTGAGTTTCCGTCATGTTGAATCATTGTCGCATAGATTGACTGTACACAAGCGCTAGCGAATCTATATAGACCACGTGACGTCACAGACTGCTCTCTTCGGATTGGATGCGGGCTGACTGAATTTTGTAACGCGTGTTCGGATTGGTGAATGAACTCAATCCGTTTCAATCCTTCCTCTATCTATAAACAAGCGCAGTTCACTGCATTGATTCACCTGTTCTCGTCGCTTCAAGAAGTGGACCACAGTCGAATCATCCACCCTTGTGTCTTCCATGATGTTTAGGACAGACATGCTCATGTATGTCCGGTCCAAGTGGACCGTTGTCGACAAGTCAGACACCAGTCTGTGGATACGAAGCGTGTACGTAGAAAGACAAGGTTGCCTCAAGAGGACACTGATTTATGGCCCTCGAGTAAGACGCAGCTTGAGGACAAGAAGATGCCGCAGATGCCCTTTATGTTAATGGATACATTAACATAAACCCAAAGGCCATTTTCAGGGCCACCCATATTTCGCTAAAAGAGAATGACTTTCCATTGCCTACCCCTTTTTTTTAAAAAAATTTTTATTTTTAAAAAAAAAAAAAAATCCCATTTTCTATTTTCCTTGACGCTAGACAGTCCCACGATTTTTCTCCATATTCAATTCCTCTTGACGCTAGAGTGACCCAGGGTTTTTCTCCATGTTAAATTCCCCTTGACGCTAGAGTGACCCACGATTTTTCTCCATGTTAATTTTCCCTTGACGCTAGAGTGACGGGGGGGGGGGGTCTGTAATGCTAATTCCCATTGACGCTAGGGTGACCCACTTCACTACTATTAGTTCTTTCAGACTGACATAACATGTACATGAACATTGCCGGATTAAACCGTGTGGATGCCCTAACGCCATTAGGCAGTCGAAACCTTGGGTAACCCTCGACAACTATCTCCTAATGTGTTTTATCGATACTATTTTGATCCGTTGTCGCGGGGCCTCTAGGCCGCTGCCTACTGTGCCTATTTGGTAATCGCACTGTAGATGTATGCATCACATGTAACAATTATCAGTATATCGTCATTAGCTGGATCAACATATATCAACATTTACCAATATATTTACTTATTAATGAAATGTATTATCAATTTGTTAAAGAAACTTATTTTGGGACTGAGAAATGTCAAATATGATGACAAAACCGCAATGGGATATCGTTTGTGTTCCTGTGAAATATTCCTTGAATATAATGAAGTATTGCTGTTACGGTCGAGTTCAATTAGGATTATCTATGACGTCAAACGATTGGTATGTTTACAACAGCTATATGTACCACACGGATGAAACTCGTGATTACAGTAATGTCATGCCATATATAACGAACAATTACTTCCTAATAGACCGCTTCAATGGCCTAGTAGTTAAAGCTTCCGCCTCGGAAGCGTGAGGTCGTGGCGCTCATCATTAAGAGGTTAGTATTAGGACTGGTCGGCCTAGTGTCACGATAATGTCTGCGGCATGATGCCCCAGTGCTAGACATCACTATAAACTGCCACACTGCATATATCGCAGCGATATGACTGACAGATTGTTAAAGCTATGTTAAAAATCCAAATTACACACACACACACACACACTTCCTAATCAGACAATCGTGATGATAAAATATGGCATGATGCATTTTTTTCTTACAACACTGAACATCTACTAGGTTTGGAATTCGTCACAAAATCGGTTCTCGTGTGCATAACAGCATATTTGAATTACAAGAGAAACGTAATTCATTTCTTAATGTGCTTATGTTTATTAAGGAAATTATTTTACAAGAAGCATCATTCTAAGTGTCTGAAGTATGATGTTTATATAACTGTAGTGTAGACAAACTGATCTCATGAAGAAACGATGCATTCAGAGATTCCCCAACGCTTTTACTTATCTAATTCATTTTACGTAATCTACATACAGTATTAGATAGCGCCCCGACAAAAGAGCGCAAGACAAAAGAGCGCCGACAATAGAGCTCCGACAAAAGGGCGCCGACAAAATAACTCCAGACACAATAGCGCAGGCGATACAAATACTATAATATTACAAGATTCTAGAGATTAGGGTATGACAGCTGTTTGCGTTTCCTTTGTCTTTCTATTGTACTTTGCGATGCGGTATGTGATGGTATCTGATGTGCAACTTCCATTGAAATTCCTACTCTAGTTTTGTTGTGTAATCTGCCTCGGTTCTTCCACCCCTTCCACTGCTCGTCCACGTATAGCAGACACAATCTTCATTGCTTCGTTTCTAGCTGGATCCTGATCGTGATTGTGTCCCAATGATGCCAGAACGTTGTCGTTTAACACTTTCATCCTTCCACTACAACCATCATTCATGCAGCATCTCCATGACGTACTTCCATCAGCATTTTCTTTGTCTTTGCGATATCTGTAGCCGTCGACCAATAATATAATATTTCCTATCTGTGATTCGATCTTATCCATGTTTATGCACTAAGAACTTTTACAAATAAAGTTTGTACTACATATATAGGCAAAATGACATAGTTGATTCTTAGCTCATTAATTAACTTCTACCCAAAACTTTGAAAAGAAACTAAACCTTATTGCGCTTAATTTTCGGCGCTCTTTTGTCGCACAAATGTCCTGGGCATCACCATCATAAAGCGTTATTTATGCCAAAAATTTGTTAACTGCACAAGCAGGGTATAGATCGGGGATAACAATCTCATCAGGATCAACAATTTTGCACAAAAAGGTCTTGTCAGTTAAATGTGGATTAACCAAAAGCTTCACCATCTACTAGATCATTGCCAAGTGATAAACGAATGCCTCAATAGATAAAGATGTAATTGAACATACTGTAAAATTCTAAGTGTGATGGAGAGATACATTAACAAAACTTCACTCTACCCCCTGAATAAGAACATTTTCAATATAACAAGATTATTCGGTGAAAGACAATGTACCTGATTATAAAATACTCTGAGAAGCTCCTGTGTTTCTTAACATTTTAATAGACAGAGGCTCGGCAGAATAACCATTAAGCTGTATAAAGCTGTTGAATATGAAGAGCTCATAATTCCAATAATAAAATTAGACTGGGATTTAATTTGCCCAACAGGAGTATTGCATGACATTTTTAACACAAACAGCATTCGGGATAGCTCTTTCGTTATTCTGTTGCTAATTTATCAGCCTGTAACAACCATAGATAACGTGCTCTTTCTTTCAATACAACAAGTGCACGTTGGAAGGAATAAGGATTTCTGATCAGTTTTATCAGAAGAGTGGTTTCTAAAAGTTGTACCCGATTGAGATTTGAAATATTCACACGAGACTGAGATGATTGCTTTACCTAAAAAGTGTCGAGAAAAAGACTTATTGACCACTTAAACTTTGCAGGTCAAGGAATAATTATGAGCGGTACTAACAGCATTTTTCAGAGTTTCCTACTCTTGCGAATGAATGTATGTATTGATATTACGGTGCAAGCTATTATTAAACTCTTTGTTAAAATTAATATGATTTGTCTGACGTTATCGTAATCTTGAACAACCTTTTAGCATCTACACCACAAATCAAACAATTGTTTCTTTTCCTTTTGCTGTTTCAACATGGGTTAATATTATGTTTTTTTTTGCTACAACTTCTAAACCTTTTTCTCAGGCACCATATCATAATCCTTAGATATATAGTCCTTTAGCACATCGTAATCAGCAATTCGTTGTGCTGATAGTGACGTATAAACTTCAAGTGTTTTGCCAAACAATGCACATTGTAATAAGCTTGATGCTCTCAAATCACGTTTCTCGAAGTAACGAAAGTATCGATGTATTTTTTTCTTCTTTAAAAGTGTGTACTAACTGAATATTTATAGTTACTTCCACTGACCTTGAGTGTAATAGGAAGGGGATAGAATCTTCCCCGCTTGACATTTCAAGTTTTTATTAAATTTCAATTGCATCCTCACGCTTCTGCATTTGCCTCGAATTTTCAATCTCTGAATTTATATTAATCATTTCTTCTTCTGTGTCTCCCTTTTTTACCTCTATCCTCTCATTCATTTTTATTGTGCATTTCCGTTATTTCTTTCTGAAGCTTTTGCTGTCTTATTTTTACTTCCATCTGTTTTATTTAAAACTGCAATTTGTTTAATTTCCTATCAATACCAAATGCAGACATACTAATCAAAGCTAAATCTATTTTATCAAGATATTCTTTTCAACAAAATATTGAACCAAAATAGTGGGGTTTTTTCTTGCTTTGAAAGAAATAAGCCTTCGCTTTATAAAGATCATTATATTTTGCAAGCTCAAATAAAAGCGTCATATTTCAAGGATTAGAACCCTTCCTGGTTAGAATTTGAACTAGATGTCTCCACTGTGTTGACATTGTTGGTTGGTTTCACTTAAGAGTTCTCCAATACGTGAAATTAAAATGACAATGACTAAGACAATTCTGAATCACAGTGAACTTCAAGTAACTCAAAGCATTTTTTTAAAAACGATTTTCCCCCAATTAGTAGACAACAATACATTTGTTTCTTCTTTTACCAAAGATGTTTTTGTTTTATTTCCCAAATAGCATAATGTCTGGCATGTTCAAGCAACTCTTCTATTTCAAAGACTCTAACCCTTCATGGGTAAAATTTCATTTAAAAGTTCTCCTGCTTAGAAGACATTGTGGAAGCGTCATCGTATCATTAATGATTATTTAAAACGTGTACCATTAAAATCTTTACCAGGGAGAGTACAAACCCAAAAATAAGCTAAATTTAACTTTTCTATGCAAGTTTTAACTTCTCTTAAAAATATTTTGGAAAATGTTGCATTCGGGATGAGCAGCAAAATTCGGTTCCGACTGTAGGAACATAAATGAAGTAACCTTTATAGCAAAACTAACACGTTGAGAAAACTTCAACCAATATTTAAATTCTCTAAGTTACAAAATCAACAATTTAAGAGAAACCTATAGTATTGCGAATTAAGTCAAACATAATCCCAAAGGTTATATCACGGTGCCCAGAGTATTGTGTTCCTAATGAATTCCAATGATGATCTGAATTGTCTGATATAACAATATCCTTGAATGTACCGACATGCCGATAGTCCTGATATATCACAATACTATAATCCAGAATGCGTTTTATATGGGTACTGAATTATATAAAAATTGCGTTCTATGCCAAAAGATGAGGAGCACTTCGTAATTCCAAAGAATAATTTAGATATATTTTCCTCTCAGGTTATAAGGAACGCAACTAAAATTAATTTCACAAAGGCGGATGTTATAATAGGAATGCACAATTATGCTGAAAGCAGACTTTTTTAAAAACATATAATAATATTAGAGGACAAGGATGAGGCTTCTAACAAAGTTATAAAGACAAAATGATATTTAAATACGTTTATTAATATTATCTTCAAGTGTAATTTGCATTCATGTAAGAGGCGTCATGTAAGGGCATTATGTAAGATGTGCGAGTCGGCAACAGACAGTTTATACCACGATGAACTCAGACAAAACAACGTTAAACTCTTATAATTGAAATTGTAATTATTTGTTATGTTATTTTGTTTGCATCATTAAAAAACAGAAATCTTTATTGAGAAGTAATAATTGTTTGTGCTTTTTCTGTTACGTAGCTATTTATAGCACTTGGGATGTCCAGCTTGATCGCAATGAGGTCATCATAATATCAGTACTTCAACCAATGGAAGCCACATGTTTTCAATTATTTTTTGTTTGTTTGTTAGAATGTTGTTTTTCATTAATGCTTACTTCATGTCTGCATTAACTGGCGGTGTTTATCTTATGCTGTACACGTGACTATATTTATAGAAGTGGAAAAGTAGTTCTCCTTACAGTTCATACAGAAATGAACGCAATTCGTTTTGATCACGTGGTAACATTCTGACCATGAAAATGTTACTCTCCTGTACCAGCTACTGGCATTGCAATTATGAATAAATGTTAATCATGTAGATATACATGACAATGCTAATATATACAATGGTGCTTAATGCTAATATACGTCAAACCATTTTACAATTAAATGTTTGCATACATGTGAAGTACAAATGGACATACTCCTTGACGATTAGCATGTGACATTTGTCCCAGATGAGATTATTGATGCTAACAGAGTGATGTTGTCCAAGATGATTTTCAAATGAATCATCACTGTTAAAAAATGTAGCAAGCAAATGTAGTATGCAAACATACAAACATTTATTTCGTCCTCCTGAGAGACATTTTATTACAGAGTTTGAACGGACTCTGTACTGTGGCCCAGGTCAAGTCAGAATGAAGTGTTACAATTAAGCTACACTTAAGAGTACGTTCATAAAATAGCAGCATATTTGCTTAGTAGCAGATTCCAAACTAGTTACTACTACTACTGATACTTCTACTACTACTTATGCTACTACTACTACTACTACTACTAAAAATAATAATAATATTCCTAACACCATGAGATGGATATACTAAATAAATGTCTTCCTGTAAAATACTCAGCGGCGAAGTATATTCATTTAAAACTGTTCTGTATATCAATTTTATGTGTCTTTTAATAATGTATATATTTTTGCCACATCGAGACCATTCATATTCAGGTGACAGCTACGTGTGGAATGATACAAATCATTCTTCCCACGCTGTTTATTATAATCCTCTCGACGATGATATCAAGTACTCAATAACAGCCATACACTGACCAACTGACTCATACAGAAAATTAAAACTTAATTAACCTTTTAAACGTTACGGTTGTAAAGCTCATTGATAAGTATTTTAGAGTGTGAAGTTCTATGTGACTCCCTGTTAGTCGTTGGGGTGGGATGCTCCCAATATTTACTGAGGAATTCCCACCCTGGCTCGTTTTTGTAGGAAGTGAAATTAGTGATAGAGAGAGGTAAAGCTCCGAGCCCCCAGTCAGCAATACCGACAATTAAATTATTAAGAACACAAGGGTGAAATCCAAAAGAATAACAATTTAATACATAATACAAATTAAACGATATTAAGTTCTCAATCAATTTGCTTCCTCTCGACCATGTGACAACCTATTTCATCAGGTGATTTTAGTGTGAGATGGCTTTCCCCTGTACTTGGTTTCTACTCATCTGAGTTTACTACGCCAATTGCTTTCCTCCTTCCGGCGATCTCCGATTCTTCCTGTCCTCCTCTCCTTTTGTCTTCCTTTCTCCTCCTCCTTTTCTTTCTCTCTTTCCTTCAACGAGGCTTGTTCCCCGCCTAATTCGATTCTCTATTTCTCCTTCCGGCGTTCTCCGCCTATTTCCATCCTGTCTCTCTGAGACTCGGGACTTCACTACTCTGTCCCCAAAAGCTTCCTACGAAAAACATAAGGACGTTAACATTTGTGTTAGCCATCTCGCTCACACTAAATCAACAATCAATCAATCATCAGATCAAGGTTATCGACATCTTTGGTCACGCATTCATGCACATCGAAAAACACACACGTTCTTATAGAAACAACGCTGCAATAAGAGCGGTATCCTACTTATCATACAGAAATCAATAAATTGCGTCACATCTATATATATATTCTTAATCTCATTATTCTCAACAATATCACAAGAATCCGACGCATTTCTGAACATTACACTCCAACAAGTGTACACAAATATTCAAATATTCATATTATTTAAATTTACACACTGCAGCCATTTTACAAGCTACCATTTAATTCACAATGGCAAAATCTAGAATATCACATGAATAAATACACTAGTTTACTACGAAGTAACTAAATAGCGAAATACAATATTAATTCTGACGAGCGAGCAATCTACATAATCATAGCTCATTTCTCAAGTACGCATGTAAATTAAACAATACAAGCGTAATTCTACGTGCTAACGATTCTAGTTAGTAAATATACAAACTGCACTTAATTACAATCACAATGCCGCAACATTCTGCAACAATCGAGCAAATAACTCGCTGACCTTTACGAAGCTTTCTGTCCTTATAATGTACTAAGAGTTTTCCCGCCAAATCACGAGTGGCTCCCTCGGAGTGAGTATATTCTGCTTTACCAGTACGACGGCTTACGAATCACTAATTCGTTATCAGTTCAAATGACTGTTAAGTTCTGATTCGAATTGATGGCCCCACCTTTCCTCAGTTCTGATTGGATATCAATTCTACCCCTCAGGCCATCTGTCAAGCGGAGAGATTTACAATAGCGTTGAGGGTCCTTTGTTCTTAAAACAAAGCTTTTAACATCTATATGCTAGGGTTAACACCTAACGGAGGGTTCTTGTACAAACAAAATCACCGTAACAGTTCAGGGTCGAAATACACATTGCGCTAACCCATTCCTTTGTTCCTGACTTACGTAATCGCGGCCAGGCAAACGTGACATAGAGTGTATCAGTAACATTAAAATACATACTTTTAAGTAAGTGGGTTGTATGGATGAATGATCCGCACAATTTCCAAAAAGATAAAAGTGGTAAACATGTTTTATTGAATGGAATGTATATTACAGGTGTAGAATGGAAAAATTCCCGTAAGGGTTCGAAGTTAGCGCACTGTACTTGTCCTGCCCATTGCTTACCCACGATCAAGGATATGTCAATCCATCTTCTGCAATGGAAATCACCATCATAAATACGCTGAAAAAATGTTTCGTTCTTTTCTGAACTGAAAAAAAAACAAATTGAACAGCTATAGAGATATCCTATATACAATATTCATTGTGTCTGATGGAATAATCAACACCCGATTTGACATTACTCCGAGATGAGGTCATGAAACATTATAGTTCTTGTGGATGATCAATCCCTCGATCATTTGTGTTACATACTAACGAAAAAAATTACTTTTAGACATGTAGTCGGATGAAATATCTGCCTACATTACAATGAACCCAGTTATTCCCCCACCAAATACTTCAGCCTAATTAGTTCGGTATATCGATCGCGAATAATTCTATGGAGCTCGGTAAATAACTTTACACATACCATTCATAATCAAAACACCTTTATTAGCGTTATGTATTTTGTTACGAGAAAAACGTCAATTGTGAAGGAACGTATTTGAGAACCTAAGAAGAGTTTACCTTTGGATGAAATACTTTGATGGAAAGTCCTTATTACACGTCATTTGATTAGCTTAGCATATGAAAGAGACAAGGTTTAAATCATCGCCAGACATGAAAGAAAATGATCTGCTATATTTCTTTAAAATCAAACACGTGAACGAATCAAATGATAGTTATTACTCTTAAGTGCAGTTAAAGGCTCTCTCAGATGTACCAAGGTTGTTGTCTTTACAATAGCAACATGCACTACGTATTTGGAGCTGTTTGGTTCAGTAATGTCGGATTGAATGTAATAAGCTATTGACATACTAGTCATAAATTTCAAAAGCTGACGTTAAATAGGAATGTATGCTTTGAATTTTCAGCCCAGAAATAAACTATGATCTATTTTTAGTTAGAACATTATCAATAAACACTCTTCAGATCAAAAATATTTATGAACTTAGGTCCACATTGACTAAACCATTGAATTAAGCACATAATCTAATATATTTGTTTTTAAAACATTCGTAATATTTATTTATATAATAATTAACTTTTACCAAGGATTACCTATATGTAAGAACAAATAATAACTGAGAATGGCTGAATATATTTCATTTGTGATTATTAAAGAATGCGAAGCCTTAAACAGCACTCACTAGCCGTGGAGTCTACGTATTTCAGGAGGATGAAAGTGATTTAAACGCACAAGTGGCATAGATTCCAATTATATATACACGCATACAAATCTTTTGTCGAGTCAGCACAGTAGATATATTTAATGTGAAAAAGTTTGAAATAAATTCTTTCATTAAGCATTATGAATTACGAACTTCATTTACATTTCTGTGTTTATGAAGGATGCATCTGTTCTATTAAGAAAGAGTGAACCCAGGTATGGATTTTATCTTTAAAAAATCGGCTTTTAAAAGTATAGTGACGTAATAATCACCAGAAATGTTTGCGTAGTCTTTGACGGGGCAGGAGAACCCGCCTATAACCACTTGATGGATTGTGTCCTTTGTCACCTTGTGGGGTACATTCGCCTACGTAAAGATTCATTTATACACATGTATTCATATATACACATATTTACTTATAGTTACTTCGTAGTGAGAAGACCTGGATATGTTGACTTGCATTACGTATTGTTTCGTCTATACGCCAGATTCAGGACAGTGAAAGTGCCTGTCGGTTGTGTAAACGTTACGCAATGGCCTGCTTGCTGATACATTAAAAAGGAATTCTGGTCCGAGTTGAGTCGAGTTGAGACGCTATTGTTTGCTTAGCACTCAGTCAGCGATATTCAGACCGGGAATTCAGATTGACAGATAAGTAAGAAATAACCCTAGGGCAGTTATCGACGAGACCGGGACGTAGCCAATCAGAACGGAGAAATGCAAATTAAGGACAGAGTTTCCCATTACGCTCTTTCGGCTTCATTCATTTAGGAAGATAAATACAGATGGGAATCTCGTAAGTAGAAGATCGCATCGAAGTTAAGAGCCGTTAGATGTACACATAAGTGTGCACTGGTAAAAAAAGGGCGGGAAGGAGTTCTTGTGAAATTCTAGTTTGGAATCAGAACAACAGGCTTCTGAGGTAATATCTCTTTGCCCGAATTCGTCTCACTCTCATAACCAGGGTTGTCGGATAGATGCAATAGTATGTACCTTTTTATTCGAGATTGAACCTTCAAACCTTCAATGTTAGAAACGAAACAGTACAGTTCGATCATGCAGATACTAACGCCTGATGCCCCATTACGACTGGCATGTATGTAGTTTCTTAGGGTAAATATACGTCATTATGGCGAAATATAGCTTATGCCGGTGCTCGGCCTTGACAATGAATCTCGCTATGCCCTTGGCTCATTGGGTTTATGCTATGTACTTATGAATCGGACAACGTATCGGACAACGTATCACTTTTTCTGTAGTAGTTTGGGTGCCAGTTTCACGCAGTCCATCTATGGGGCTTCCCTTGTTGTTACCAGCTTTGCTGTTGGATGGAATGTCACTTTTCCAGAAGGGTCATTGCCTCAGCCGCTATCAAGTAGTTCATGTGGGTGTAATGGAGCTCTTCAGGGTAATACTGGTCAACCTCTCGAATTTATTCATTTATAAAGATGCTTTGTGACTTACCATTTTACGATGCAAGTTGAGCCCAACCGCTGATTATCTGTGGGGTTATCTGGTCTCTAACAATATATTTATTTATACACGTATCAATAGACAAGCTATTATGAGTGACATCATCCGTTCTTCTACTTAACAATCAGAGTAGAATGTAAAAGAATGAGTATTTTAAATCACTAATAAATGCAATTACACCCATATCACCTTATAACTCTATGATCACCATCATAACGAAAGCAAAATCTCTAGCCCCTCCTATAATGGTCCTCCACGACTTTCCCCTCATATTTGAATAAAACAATCAACCCCTTTAGAATATTTATATTCACGATATATTTACCAAGAGTCTAAGAAGATATAAAATTCTTTACACCCACTATAACGTCTCTATCCTCCAATTTAATAACGAACTACTATTTCCTTGACTACTCTCATAATTCCCGTACGTTTATATAAGACTGAAAAAGACAGAAAAGCTGACCAAGATATATAATATAAAGATGTAATGTATATAATTGCGTTGATATTATTTCATAGTATGTTACAAAGAAAATAAAATCAAAGTATTTACAGGTTACTGCATTAGTATGGAAAAATATGAACGAGGATTTCGGATGAAATACTGCACGAGCTTGTGAGTGTAGTAAATGCATCCAACAAAACAAGTTCGTATTTCCCCATACAAATGCAGTAACATTTTTAGTCTATGCTCATTTTTGTTATTCTAACTAAGGCTTACTTATATAAACACAATAAACTATAAAAAACAAAGTAACTCAATGTATGCCGTATTCCAAACTAAATACATAAGCGCAGATTTGTCATTACACAGCAACAACATTATTAATGCGCACATAACTCCGTCCAGATAAATTTGAACTGAGTCGCTCTGTATAAGTGACGAAATAAAATGGCGTTTTTATCTACTTAAATTGCAAGTTGGAGTCATATTGTGAATAAACCTTTCCATGTGATCTAGAATGAATAGATTTTGGCATTGTTTCGATTCTACGAAATTTCGTGATTATGGACTGGATTCATCTGTGCAAATTGTACATGAACTACATGGGATTGAAGCAGCCAGTGTGAAGCGTGTTGTACCTGCAAGTGTGTCTGTTCTGTCATTGACTATTTGAAATTATAATGTGGGGAAAATATGAAGTGTTTCAATTGCACTTATCAAAAAGGCGCTATTGAATTTAATGTTTAATTCATTTTGAGTGCAGTAAGGAGGATGTAATTGCCCTTGGAATATAGTCGAAAGTATAACACAATTTCGAAATGTGTAATCCAGATTGAGACATGGCTCATGTAATTCAGCTTTGCTAAGAAAGTACATTTGGACGCAATTCAGTATGTAAAACAGTAAGTATATTTGTTGCCATTCTTATTACCAGCTAAAAGAGACAGCTTATGCCTCGTAACTTGCATGTTATTTGTAGGTACTCAGCAATGTTATGTAATGTGGCGTCTATCGCCAAAATCCGAAACATTGTATCAAAACAGTTAAAGCGGAATGTAGCAAAGCAGCTGTCATGTAGTAGTCGACGAAACATCTGCTTTAGTTCATTCAGAAACAAATTGAATCAACCAAAACATAAAGATTCTGCTACACGAGTGTACATGATTTGTTTACAAAGTAGTTTCTACTACACTATTGGGCACATGCGTCCTGCACGTGAGTACAGTATGATGTGTGCAATATAGTGAAATACTGAACTTTTCTGACATTGTAAAGTTAACCGAGAAAAGATGAGCATGTAATAATACAACTGTCTGTGTATGCCCTGTATATTCCATGATAATAGGCTGATGCCATGATTATAGATTGTGAAGATATGTTGGGATTCAGTATTGTCTGAGAACGTTTGGTTAAATATGGTACTTGTATTTATGATAATTCAAGTTCATATAATCAACAATATTAAACTGAAAACGACGAATGATGTATCGTGACCAGTCAGTTCTTCAACAGCCACGCCTCTAATATTAGATGCATTCTACAACAAGTTGTAAAAAAGAGAGTTGGTGCACGCTTTGTCCTTTGCATTGATTTTGTGAAATTTCGCCCTTTTTGTGATACCATCATTCTTCAAATTATCTATGTTCTTTTCTCTTTGCGCTTATCACTTAATTTATATTCAATGTCCTCACTAATTTCAATGCTTGAAAACTCTATTTCACAGAAGCTGATTATAAACTGTAGATATTTGACAATTATACAGTCACCTTTAATCGTATATGCTCGTTCTATCTCAGTGCCCCACTGAATCGTAAGAATGGTCTTCATCCCTTATTGAACCTTCTGTTGACACTGATTCTCACCTTCAGTTCGCACTGATTCCAAGCCTTCTAGATTCCTCTCTAGGCTTGCAGGAACACATTGATATTTCTTCAAGGCGCGGTCTCCAGGCCCAGTTTGTTTTCTAGAATACTCACTTATGCCTTGATCTGGGGCTGAACCACATTGAATTATTCATCAAATCTCCCAGTTTACTCCACATCCGATTATCGTCATCATAAGATCAGATTATACTGTAACCTAATCTATCCTGTTTTATGTGCCCTGTTTTTCATCTTCACTGTCAAAAAACTTAACGTTATGTCGAGCAGTCGATGCCTAAGATGGCGGAAGTGCAATAGATTGGTGCTTTTATTCAAAAGTCCAGAATTTAAAGTGTTACCAAGAACACATTTGAGTTATTATGTTCATTGTCTCCGAATATAACGCCACTTTGTTAATGCTATGTATATGCATGTCATGTGAGTTAAGGTTTAAACATAAATGATGATAGTTATATACGTTTAAATGTTATTTTGTGAAGAAGACACACATGTACGCATATATATATATATATATATATATATATATATATATATATATATATATATATATATATATATATATATATATATCTTTTTTTAAGGAAGTACATCCGTCGAATTGTTTTCATTGGCCCAATCGCCTTCCTATCGACATCGTCGTTCGGAGGACTGTACTCCAGATCATATTGGCGTCCGATTTACTGCAGACCGACAACCAGTGGAATTATTCTTACAGAGGAATTACGATCTTAATGTAAACGCTCCTTTGTTTGTCAGCAAGAATGGGATCATTGCTCAGGAAACTCTAAACGATTCGGAGGTAAAATTATGTTTAGTCCCTCTTCTGTCCATGATTTTAAGTGGTACGCAGATTACCGTCACCCGTAAACAGAAACTGTTCTTAGCATTCGTGTTGAAGTCCAGTCGTATTAACAGTACAGCTCGGATTTTTTCTGTTGGATTGCTTCACATCGTCTTGTTATGGATCAAGTGAATACATGTATAAGTAGGGATTTTATAAATAAATAATTCTTTCCTGTTTTAGATCTTTCTGTGTAAGTCCCTTTTGTATTCAGAGTTTACAGTTGTGGTGAACTCAAATATTCGAGAGAAAATATTTTTTTAACATACTCTTTGCAATTACTAAAAATGAATTTCACTTCTGGATTAATACATCATTTTGCATTTTTGTGAACACACTCAAAGACGGTTTGCATTGCACCATCATTATATGTCACCACATTCAAGACTATTGGGGTATTAATTCAGACCTGTAATAGGATTCTTATTATCATTTGGAATTGAATTGACAATATGGTTGGTGTAACTCAAATTTTCACTTTGTGTTGTAAGTAAATGACTGAAATACCTATTCATATTAAATACTTATTATTCAGCCAAATTCAATTTCAATTTAATGTATATAGAACTGCAAAGAATAATACGCTTTTTCTAATATACCCTGATAATAAAATGTGTAGAACATTCTTGATCTCAGACAAGCTAGCAAATAGGTGGATTCCATCATTAGTTGTACATATCAAATGAGTAAATTGCATGCACATGTACATAAAGAGTGATGTAAAAGTGTGATCATTTGCAAATTGTATAAATATTTCAGGCGACCGTTGCTAATATCAACTTCAATATTTAATATAATATTATTCAGGTATATAACATATGCCACTTGTTTAAATACCATTTTAATTGCACATAGTTTTAATCTAATAATAGGTGACAGCTGTTGATATTATAAATTTGTTTATTTTCACTATCCCTTGTGCTTCGGATCGTATTTTTAGTTTTGTTTTTTTAGAATGTTGCTGCTTACCATGACTTGGAGACCGGCTCCGCAATTATGGTTGAGTGTATATCAAACACGAGGAAGTATAAGCTGGTAAATAACTTTCGAATAAAGCGCATCATTTGTTTCTGATAACCTATATTATATTATCAGGCCCCTAATTATATACATAATATATTAGAAATAATCTGTACTAACTCTAAGCTCTTGAAGCTTTTGTGCTGTTAAAGTCAATCATGGCCACATGAAACGTGTACTGACATGAAATTATGTCAAAGTGATACAAAATATGCAATTTTGTCACCATTATAATCGATAACACCTATTTAATATTCATGGGCCCTTAATCGCTAAAGAAAGACCACAATTTACGAATATAGCTAACGCCGGCGCAATTGTGTCCGTTCATGAGTAGTCTGTGTGTGTGTGTGTGTAATTTGGATTCTTAACGTAGCTTTTAAAAAATCAGTCATATAACATTGATGTCTGCAGTATTGCAGATTATACTGATGCCTAGCACTGGGGCATTATGTCTCAGTCATGTAACATGATGTTCCACCGAGTCACATTATCCTGATACTAGGCCGGCCAGTCCTAACACTACCCTTTTAATGCTGAGCGCCAAGCGAGGCAGCTGTTAGTATCATTTTTGTAAGACTTTAGAATGATTCGACAGGGAGTCGAATCCACGACCTCTCGCATTAGAGGCGGACACTCTAAGTACTAGGCCACCGGAGTGGCGTTCACGAGTAGTCAACGAATTAAAATAATTAATCGGTCGATAAAAAAGTAAGTTAAAGGTTCGGGTAGAGGACACATTATCGCTGATACACACACAAACAAACAGACACAAAGATTTATTACAGGTTATACTCACATACCAATAATAGTGTTGAGAGTTTAAGTAAAATCATGTGTTCCTGCAATATACTTAATTTACGTGCAAAGGAAGTTGTCATACATATATTCAGGTCTTTTGAGAATATAAAGCATTCACTCAGAAAAACGTTGAGGTTGCATGCAGGGAGACAGGAGAGGTGTGTGACCCAATAGCACACACTTAGCATTTCGGCGAGTGAAAGGTGGATTTAATGTGCAAGAAGAGTTGCTTGACCCCATAGGCCACGCCGTGCGTTTTGGTCTGTGAAGGGTAAATCCATACAATAGGCGTCACCGAGCGCCCTGGCGGGTGAAGATGAGATTCGAAAATGAAAGCGGGAAGGCAAATATATTGTGCTGAATTATAGAACATTAACAATGTTGCCTTGTGGCCACGTTTAGATGTTATTTTGTGAAGAAGACACACATACACGCATATATATATATATATATATATATATATATATATATATATATATATATATATATATATATATATATTAGTGACTGATATATGATACACTGTGTAAATTCATGAGGCAGAATTGAGTAGTGATATCAGGAACAGACAGTGTACGAGTAGGACATTGATAAGTTCGTAATATCATTCAATGTAAGGACTGTTCACTTAAAGGAGAGCTGGACTTGAATCATTTTTTAGTAATCTTATATCATCTATCGTTTCATTTAACATTTTATTATCATCACGAGAGGTAATGTTAGTGGGCAAGTGTGAGTGTGTACGCTATTAATGTTATACGTCAATAAATCAAGTGTGTGGATTTCTTGTTCTTTGTCTTCGTTCTTTGAGTGAGTATAGCCTGTCCCAGAGATTCACCCTCCCCTATCTTAAGCATTTGACTATTTGCCTACGTATCAGGGAGTCCCTGACATTAGGCATACCTGGTAGGCCCAGCAAATAGTGAGCATAATAATTAGGCAACACCCACGTTTATTCAGACTTATAATTGTTTGGTGGAGGTGTAGCCCACTGATAAACAAAATTGTGTCTTCGTGTTTCGTCTTATTTTGTCACGTTTGTTCCTAAAATGTGTCTTTTTCATATAGTCAAGTTTTTCGCAGTCTCCTCATTCCTGTTTGG